>JAEQML010080664.1:0-11515 GCA_016904865.1 Pissodes strobi | reverse complement strand
AGTTTTAGTTACTTATTTTAATATCTTGAATCAGTTCCGATACGTTTCAGCTCTTTTTAGTGTTTATGGTTACTTTTGATTAGTTATGGTTAGTCATTCCATCAGTTTTCGGTTAGTTTTAGTTAGTTTTAATTTATTTCAATCATTTGAACCGAATCCGATACGTCATAACCAATTTCAATGTTTTGGATATTATTCGTTAGTCGCCAAAATTCGGTTAATTAAAGTTAACTTCAACTTACCTTAATATTTCTAATACGATATGTTTTAGCCCGTTCTGGTGCTTTTGGTTAGTCGTTTGTCAGTTAACTTCAGGTAGTTTTAATTTATTTAAATCATTTTAACCAGTTTCGATACGTTATAAACAATTTTAGTGTTTTTGGTTACTTTTGGCTAGTGAAAAAATTCGGTTAATTCGGGTTAGTTTTAACTTACTTCAATATTTTAAATCTATTTCGAAACGTTTTAGCCCGTTTTGATGCTTTTAGTTACTATTGGTTAGTTTTGGTTAGTCGTTCAATCAACTTTCGGTAAAGTTCAGTTAGTTCCAATTTATTTTAGTCATTGAACCGGTTCCGATACGTTATACAGGGAGTCCCGAAATTAGTGTAAAAGATTTTAACAGCGCGTTCTACAAATAAAATAGCCTCTAGTTTCTTTAATAAACATATGTCGAAATATGCACCCTAATAGAGTTACAGCTCTTGACAGGTTTCCTCCTTAAGATGGTTTTTAATCCATATTTCCGAAACGGTTACAGCTATGCCTTTGAAATTTTGGTAGTAGGGTAATTTTAGCATGTGGATTATGTTTCTCAAATTAGAAAATTCAAATTTTAGTCAGAGCCGTGACATTTGGGGTGGTAAAGGCAACTAAACTGTCATAACATTTTTGTGGGCTCACTTTTAAATTTTTTTCTTTTAAAATCTGAAAATCTGGGTTTTTCTACGTAAAAAAAGGTACTCTTGATTTGTATCGCTAAGATGCACCGTTTATGAGAAAATTGGCTTTGAAAATATTTAGTCGCATTATTGCATAATGATAAAATCCAAATTAATGTAGTATTTTTTCTAGTTGGCTATATTACATGCAATCGGATTTTATCATCATGCAAGAAACGCAACAAAAGATTTTCAAAGCCAATTTTCTCATACACGGTGCATCTTAGGATACAAATCAAGAGTACCTTTTTTACGTAGAAAACCCAAATTTTCAGATTTTAAAAGAAAAAACTTCAAAAGTGGACCCACAAAAATGTTATGACAGTTTAGTTACGTTACTCGGTTCATTTGAGTTAGTTTTAACTTACTTCAACATTTGTAATCTGTTCTGATACGTTTTAGACCGTTTTGGTGCTTTTAGTTACTTTTTGTTAGTTTTGTTTAGTTGACAAAATTAAATTCGATTTGGTTAGTTTAACTTACTTTAATTTTTGTAACCTGTTCCAATACGTTTTAGCCCGATTTGGTGCTTTTGGTTAGTTTTGGTTACTCGTTCAATAAACTTTTGATTAGTTTCAGTTAGTTCCAATTTATTTAAGTCATTTGAACCGATTCCGATACGTTATAATCATGTTTAAGTTTAAATAAACAAACTGAAGTTGATTGAATGTTATGCAATCTCAGAATCTGTTATCCACCCCCTTTTCTCAGTTCTTATTTCGATAGTAAGATGTCTATACTTTCTTCCATAGCTGCCTGGTATGCCATGTCGTGTGCCCTAACTGAGCGATCCGCGTTTCTTTGAAGGATCTACATTTCGGTGTTTTGGTACCAGGTAGTTTCTCTTCTTATGAATCATCTTCCTAAAAAGTGGGCATCTTGTGGAATCCATTCTATGCCCGTTTTAATTGCAGTCTTGCGTGCACTCTTTCGCTTTGTGTCCGGCCACTCCGCAATTCATGTACATTACTGCACATTTTTGTGCCAAATTTGGTTTGCCTCATACCCTTTATATTAGCACATTTCGGATCGACTCCCGCTTCCCTCTGAATTGCATCATGGATTTCTTCCTCAATGGTCACCTCATCAATGTCATATATAATAAACATTGTCATCGCTTTTCGTTCGGTAACTTCTGCGTTAAGTATCTTGTCTTGTATCTGTCCTTTGAGAATTTCGGTCTTTTGCCTTCGATGCCCATTATTTGCTTATCCTCGCTACCTGTTAACCTCCTCACTTCCACTCCTAGTTGGGATGTATCTATCGTGTCCTTTATTTCCCTCAAAATGTTAGAGTACATTTTTCCATTAGCCTTTACGACAAAACTTTCCGTGATTACTTTCTTTTCATTCGTTGTTTTGGCTAGGTATTTTGTATGGTGTAGCAACAGCACTATTTCCACTACGTCTTCCTTTAGTAAGAACTACATTATTCTCCAGTTTCTACTTTACGACATTTCAGTAATCGTAGTCTCATACAATTATTCTTTTCCAAGCGACTCTCGTGGAACCGCATACATATACTTGACCGTCGCATCGGTCCCAGTTTTAGAGCTGAAAGTTTTTGTCATCATATTCTCTACCACTCATCCCGTTTCATCATTGATCAGCTGCGCGAGTTCAGAATGCCGCTTTCTGATGTCCTTCATGAGCCCCGTAGTTCCCTCGTTACTCGGACCGGCTATTATGGCAATACCTCTAAAGTGATTAAGGTTATCCCCATATTTCATCCTTGTTTTCCTAAAAAATTCCTCCGGCCAATCTTTGTCAATGATTGACTTTAGGTCGCTGTAGTTTATACCCTACTTTTCAACTTTGGTTCTTTGCTCCTTATCCTTTTCCTGCTCACCTCCATTAATAGCTATGCATCCTTGAAATCGGTTTGGGTGCCGACGCTGATCAAAATCTTTTTGTGCCATGGTATTTCAAAGTATTTGTCCTGCTAACTGTTAGTTTTGTTGTCGGCTTGTCCGCATCTTTATCCCTAGCTAATTTTTCTACACAGCGCCACCGCCTTTTCAATTCACCAGTCAGGCTGAACATCTCGTTGACCTGTTTCTTGATTTCAATCTTTGTATTTTGATTGGCCTTGACTGTTCCCGTTCTTCCATCTGCTTTGTCAATTTCCTAAAAATATTGTCGAATTCTCTAATGTTGCCATTCTGGTTTCTCTCTGCGTCCTTTGGAGTTCCGTCCCAATTCCTTTTACCTTTGGGTTGTTCTCCGTCTTCCATATCTCTCTGTTTCTTAGGGGTGTCACTCTCATCCCGTCCTTTTCATTACATCAGTGGCGTTCAAGTAACGGGTACCTTGAAAAGGGTTTTCAGTACCCATACCTTCCATAATCAAAGTCGAAATGTTGTACAAAGTCTGGTGCTGATTACTGGGGAGTGACCCAATAAATCCCATTCTCACCCCTTTCAGACTAGAGACCACCAAATGAATAAGTCTGAGACCGATGCTTCCAGTGGAAGCGGCCCTAGATGGTACCAGTGGCGTGCACACAATGAAAGCACAAATGCATTGCCTACCCTGATGTTTAGACATTTATATTTTCCCATTTAATTTTAATCCCGATAATATAAATTATAATTTTACTAATAAGTATAATCCAAATTTAAAAAGCTTATCTTAAGCGCCAATTAAAATATTAATTGTATTATAGAAAAACATCACAGTCTACCACTCATATTACGCTACCTATATTAAACGGAATAATATTCTCCTACGGCAATCCGCTAAAAAGCATTCCATAACAAACCGAAGGCATGCATTTATACCGTCAATACTGGATTTACTATGGAAGCGAAAAGCAGTGCTTGAAAAAAGACAGCCAAATGAAACGTGTAACGTGTAAAGAAAAGAGACAAAGCATGCGAAGATGGTCCGGGCCGACGCGACGCAACGATAAGTGCTGTTGCCAAAATGTGCTCTCTTTAATTAATATTTTGATAGACATTCTTTTTTACCAAGGATCATATTGTTATTGGTTTTTTGCGCTTTAGTAATTGGTTTCAAAGCGATTCCAGGTTACATCATTACAGGGTTTGGTTAAGAAAGCTTTATTATTTAATAATGTTTAAAATTACAGTACACGGGGCATCCCTAAATTTATTAATATTTCGATATCTGGGTATTAATAACGCCATGCATTTTTTTTGCAAGAAACTGAAACCCGATAATACAACACCGGCATTGGCCAGCCATAAATAAGAATAATCTCAGGTTCTCTTTTCCATGTGCCCTATTCTTGTGTGAGATTGGGATTTGACGACCTGCGTTTTTAGTTATAGTTTTGAAAGTTTAGTTAGTTTAGTACCTATACAAGGGGTGGTTGTTTTCTTTGTGGGTTAGTTTTGTTGGTTAGAAAGAAAACCTCGATATTTGAATAAAAAAATCCATGACAATTATTAGTGGCTCTGCGCTGGGTTAAAGGTAACAAATCAGCGGACAAATTGGCTAGAAAGGCAGCCGGTTCAAACATTATCGGAGCCGGCCCTTCAAACCTACCTGTTGCGACGACGATACATATGATAAAAAAGATCACCCATGAAGACTTTAGGGCAAGATGGGACGAAACAACTAACCGTCGACTAGCCAGGGAGTTTTTAAGCTACCCTAATCAGTCTGCAGCAAAAGCATACCTGGATATGTCAAGGAAGACCCTACGACTCGTGGTGGGGATTCTGACTGGACACTGCCAGCTAAGGAAACATCTCCACACAATGAGATTATGCGAGACACCTATATGCAGAGGCTGTGAACAGGAGGACGAAACAGTAGAGCATCTGCTCTGCGATTGCGACGCTGTTTCTGAACTAAGGGAATCCATTTTGGGAGAACGATGGCCAACCATGGCTTTTCTTAGAACAGCCTCCTCGGGCAACATCGCCGCCTTTTTGACAACACTAGGCTGGACGATGGCCTAGATGGATTGGTTGACCTGGAGAGGACGCACAGGCGGTCCAATGGGGCCTAAGTGTCGCGGCCTTTCAAGGCCACCCTCTCACCATTTCCAGATTCCAGATAGTGGGTCTGCAGGTGTCCTCATAAAATTAAAATGTATCGTTGGCTATGCTTACTCTTTGGTGAAGAAGGAAATGTGTAGAGTAAACGTGGGTATATTGATTTAAATAATGTGTCAAATGTCTCAGAAAATCAAGACCAGTCCACTAACCCTAGTTTGCATAGTTTTGGCGAAACTCGAATTGAAAAGGCTTTATGCCTATATTTTTTGGAGCTTCAAAATGGACGTTTTTCGGCCTGGCACCTGAAAAAATATTCTACCAACGGCGGCGCCTACAGCGGGCTTACGCCTTCTCTATCATTTTCTATTATGTTGCCTACCCTCTCCTAAATGGCACTGCACGCCACTGGATGGTACATACAAAAGCCTACTCCAATCGTCCGGTGAAGGACCACACCACCAGAACTGAAAGGCGCTAAGTGGTTTTTCCGAATCACGTTCCGCTTTCGCGCTGGTGGTTCGGGGTTCACAGTGGGAATATATTGACATGATGGCACTCCCAGGATCAAAACATTCCGGAGGTAAACTCTCCGGCCATTCGGATTTCAGGGCGCCGGCGCCGTGTGACCCTGGGGGCCCTTCACGCAACGTTTCACAGGCAGCAAAGATACCGAACCAATTTAGAATAGATTTCTGCAACATAATAGACCTAAATACAAACATTAATTCGATACACCAACATCTACAAACAAATAGACCACACATATTAACCCTTACAGAAACACAAGTATGTTCTACAACAACAACAGTAAACTACCTCTACCATGGTTTTACTCATCCGGTTAATTTGTTTCATTAATTTGCAAATTTAGCGCACCAACCCTTAACTTCAAAATTTGAATATGAAATCTGTATTGTTTGCGATGTATGTTTTATTTATTTTTTTATTATTTGATATATATTTTAAGCATATAGTTTTGGGAAATTTGTGAAAATGGTTCAATTAGTGACATCATTCCTTTGAAATTTGCTTCAGATCACAAAAAGTTACATTAATCTGGTCTTCACGTTTTTATATTGTGCTCTATTTTTATACGGCTTCTTATTGGTAATTGATTCAGACAGCCCTCTGATTAAACCAACTCTTGTTATGCTTAGATGGCTTCAAATAACTGCAATTTAAAATTTAATTAGAGCGTAATATTTATTCCCGTTCCAAGTAGTTTTGAATGTAGAATTATTCTTAACTTTGACTTAAACATTTTTCTTTACTATTATCCTTTATATAAATACATTATAAAGTTATTGCTTAGTTAGATTTTTACCTCTGCTTTTCATATTGAGGTAAACTTTAATTATTACAATTATTACATTTTAGCGCAAAAAATCCCTGGTGATAGAAAATTGATGTTCATTACCAGGGAGTTATAAAACGAAATAATTTTATTGGCAGACTTCATGAATTTTACTATATACATATATCTGTAATATATATGTCGAATACTTATAAACTAGCGATATTTAGCAGTTTGTAGAAACTTTTTTAAAAACTATTTTTTTAAGCGGTTTTCAGCATTCCAGTGTTCATTTCGTTTCGATTATATAGCAGAAAATGATTTTCCAAAAGGAACGAAACTTTCATATTATACAGACAGTAAGAAATTACAAAATGGAGAAAGGTGAGAATATGAAAATTTTAAATGTGTACATTTTTGACAAAGAACTAAGAGGAGGGAACGTGTGTCAGGAAAAAAATTTGAATTGTATTTTGCCATTTCGACTTAATAATATACGGACTTTTTGGAGCTTAGACAAATATCTCTTTGTTGTTTATTATTTATAGTTGAAATGTGCATTAGCGGAATTTCAATTCCCAACACGTTTTTCCTTATGTATCTTAGAATATTTATACCAAAATATGCTAAAACTATACTTGCGGTTTTTAAGAAACTGTTCTCAGTATCATAAGATCTGAAAATTATATTTTATTTTATAAAATTTTGACAAAAGAATGAACTTGAGAAGGTGAAGTTGATTACTATATTTGAAGATGGCATCCCTGCATGAAGAATAGCTGAAGACTTTATGTCCTTTTTTCAACTTTGAATAGTACAAAAAATGTTGTAATTGCTATTTAAGTACCATAACATGAAACTCTACTACTTAAAATAGCAAACAATAACAAAAGAATACTAAATATACTTAATGCACACCAAATCAGTATAGCCATGGAATACCGTGCCCTACAATGGAAAAGTATAACGTATACAGAAAATTATGGTTTTAAGAAAATCGACTTCAAAGCATAATATGGCAGCTTCTCCTAAGTCCTTTTAGAAAATCTACCTATAGATGCGAACGGCAACCAGTTATACAGTGGAGAGCTAGGTTCGTGGATCCTCGGTAGACTTTAATAAATATATTGGGCACCACTTAGTCAACTGTGACTCAACTAAGAAAAATTCTATAATGTTATTAAATCCTGAAAAGTAATTTTTGAAGCAGCCTTTCAATAAGGCATAATTTTTCCCCAAAATAAATACTTTATTCTTTCCCTACTAATGAGGAGATCCCTTGATATAAAACAACAATTATACAGTACAATTTCAATCACATGTATAAACAATAAAGCAATAGAAAAGAAGCTTACATAATATTGACTATTATCAACAATGGTGTCAGATACAAACTGTTAGACAAATATTCTGCATACCCAGTAATAGTTCACTAGAATGATGGTAAATAGCGCACAGGGTTTAAAATTCATGAATTTTATTCTGCCGCAATAATATAAAGTAAAATATGTGTATAATCACCCAATCTGTAGATAATCTAAATTTGCCGAGACAGCCTTACAAATAAAAAGGTAAATGATATGACTTACAACTTATAAGGTAGGTTTTTCTAAGTTAAATTTATTCTTCAAATTTATACCAGTATTAGTATACGTACGGCCCATGCAACTCCAGAGCACTTCAAATCATAACTTGACCTTTCCAAACTCGTTACACAACATCCAGCCATTGTTTATACAGGGAATAGTTATTCAAACTCGAACTGAAAAAAGGCCTCACCGGTAGATGGCGTCCGGCCTGAAATGTGCCCATTCTTGAATTTCAAGAAATTACTACGCGTCGTACGAGAAACATTTCTATTGGTGCATTCCCAAGGGCTGTTACCTGGCGGCGCGGCATGGAGCCGCGTGGACGAGTGTTCCTAATTCCGAATATCTCATTGTTTATTTTTATATTTTTCCGCCATTGTTCAACTTGAAGATGCTTTACTTTGTGAAATGTTTGTGTTTGGGTTGTAATGATTAATTTTGGACTGAGTAAATTGCGATTATCTATCTACGTTTTTTCTAGGTGAATGTAAAAGTACCTACTTCCTTTGTTTTGTAGTTTTTGTCGGAAATCAGAATATTACAATAGCAGTTTCGAAGTTTAATAAACAGAACACGTTTAATTAAATACGATGAACATTTTTATAATAATCATATATATGTATTTAGGGATAGGGTAAATCTTTACATCTACTTTTTTATATCCATCAGTATGCTTTCTCATAATATTAACGTTTATTTTGTACATAAGTACATATATACAGATGTTGCACATCTAGGTGTCTATGAACAGTTTTGAATAGTTAATTGATTGATTGATAGGCATGTATAAGGAATTATGACAAATGTATGGAATGAATATTAAATTTAATTAATAGCATATTATGATATAAGTGTATAAGAGCACTTTTAACGCGCGCGCCTTTAGATTTCTTTAAATTTACTTTTTTGGGTTGTTCCACATTTGTATTTTTTTAATTGTTTCAGTTTTTGACAAACAAATTCTTTACAAACTAAGTCAAAATTACGTTAAATTTTAATTTGTTTCAGATAACGTTTATTTTGAGAGCATCAATTTGAAAAGAAACATCCCCTGGGCGAGAAGCTTTCTTTGATCGCTGTGCCTACAAAGTATGTGTTCCTCATTGGTGCCAAATATTTTCCCATTAAATGTGGTTCAAGAAATCTGAGCAGTTAAATTTTTAAAGACTGCTTTTTGTGTACTTGGTACCCTTTACTTCACCTGATCAATACATCCCTTACAACAGGAAGAGTTCCAAAGGAAATTAAAACCAGTGTTATTGTGCCTATCCCGAAAGTGACGAGACCAAATAAACCAGAAGAATATTGACCCATTAATTTATTATCGGTAATAGACAAAATTCTGGAAATTGTGTTATGCACAACTGCGACAGTCTCTAGAGGTAAACAAATTGTTACTTAAAGGTCAGTCGGGTTTTTGGGAAAAATATTCGTGCGAGTGAGCATTACATACAGTATGTGTGTTCGAAATGGTGTTCATATGTTCATGATGGAAATGTTATCCTGAGCGTTTTCATTGACCTTCAGCGTGTGTTTGAGACCATAGACTTATCCACAAACTACAGGCCTACGGAATTACAAACAGTGCAATTATTTGGTTCACTGATCACCTGGAAGATCGCTCCTATGTGACATGTGAATAGAGTGAATAATGTGTCCTCAAATCCGGTTGATAGTGGAGGGAGGTACCGCAGGGCAGTGTTCTGTGCCCCTTTTGTTTGTGCTATATGTCAATGACATCGACCGAGTTTTAAATGATACATTTCTAAGTTTGTTTGCGGACGATATGTTGATCTGTGTTTGCGAGAAGGATTTTTATCAGGTAGTAGATACTATGAAATCAAAACTTGACATCCTGTATAACTTGTTGTGTGTAAACAGGCTTAGGTTAAATGTAAAAAAGACAAAGTACATGGTTTTTGGCTCTAACCAGAATTGTAATAGATTTCTTGAAAATAATTATTGGATTAAGATAGATAATAGCCTAATTGAAAATGCATCTAGTATGAAATATTTACGGGTAGTCTTGGATTCTCAGCTTAATTTTTCGTTAAATGTAGATCATATTAGAAAAAATATTGGAAAAAGATAGAATTTTTTAGGAGAATAGCTGAGAATCTTAGTCACTGGAGTCGTGTTCTTATATATAATACCATTATATATCCGCATTTCAATTGCTGTTTTTCATTGTTGATATCATGTAAAAGGCTGATATAAAAAGACTCCAGTTGCTACAAAATAAAGCTATGCACACTATATTGTACTGTACACGTTATCCTCCCATTAATTTAATGCTGAAGACACTTAGATGGCTTTCAATACAGCAAAGCGTAGAGATGTACAATGTACTATTTATTTTTAAAACAAAAAATCAATTATTGCCCGAATAAGCTGGTTTGAAGGCGATTCATGTTTATCCCACCGGGAAATCATAATTAATGTTTTATTAAGGACTTTAATATATAAACAATGTAAGTCATATTCAAAATGCGAATTGACGTTATAATTTTTTTATTCACTATCCACTTTTATTCACGGAGTAAAAAACAACATTTTAATATTACTCCAAGAGTTATTCTTAGTTACTTAGTATTTGAAAAAGTTGTTTGCAGTTTTTTTTAACTGGAACATAAAACTATAATTGTATTTTTCCAATTTACTACAATTAAGGATTTTTTCACAGTGTAAAAAAGTAATATTTTTCTAGCGAGTTTGATTTTTTTAAATTAAAAAGTAACTTTTATGGACCAATATTGTTTGGCAGGAAACTTGATTTTGATTTTGAATATGATTTGACAATTTTAAATAAATATACATATATAAATTTTTAAATACTATTAAATGAGATCTGTGAATCATCTTATATTTAAATAAAGATAAAACATTAATCGACGGATTACAATTAATTTATTAGTTGATTCTTATTAAATGGTGATGCTTTTAGGTTGTATCTACGTTAA
This sequence comes from Pissodes strobi, assembly GCA_016904865.1. Classification (NCBI taxonomy): domain Eukaryota; kingdom Metazoa; phylum Arthropoda; class Insecta; order Coleoptera; family Curculionidae; genus Pissodes; species Pissodes strobi. The sequence goes on along the minus strand of JAEQML010080664.1, from coordinate 764 downwards.
TGTAGTCCAATTACTTTTCGATATTTAAGTAATATTTATAAGTACTTATTTATGGAGTTGTAGTCGATCTAATCTCTTGATACATCAGTTTATCACAATAGCTATATTAGCAACTTCTGATTGAAAAACAGCAAAAATAATTATGGTATCAAATTTCCTTAACTGGTGATTAATTGTAACTTATAATATACAAGAAAGTTATTTTAAGAACATGTATAACTTTACAAGTTTGATAGGCAATAACACAAAACTTTGATATGAAAAAATTTGGCATCTAAGATAAAATAAATGAATCATTTCAAAGGGAAATAATACAAGTGAACATAAAAAACCAGAAGTTGCCCGAAACAGCACACTACTCTCGATGCTTATTTTTTATCTTATATAATTGCTCTTTACTTTTAAGGGTTGTATAGGTTGATGTGTTTTATCAATTGAATTGTTTTATTTTCGAGTAAATATAGTTTTACTCGGATGTTGTTTGTTTCACTATCCTAATCCGAATTTTTTCAAAAATTATTTACTTGATTATAGCGAATAAACTACAGTATATATTTTGAAGAGTACATTTATATTATTTTAATTTGATTGTCAATTATGTAATAATGATAATAATGGCTATAAGCGATTGAAAGTTTTGAACATTAGCTGTTGGCCTGGAGCGATATTATATGTACCGATACATAAATTAGTATTAATATATGCCGAACTCATATTAAATAAAGACTTATCCAAAGTGGTAAGAGTTTTGATTTCAGTTTTTA
>JAEQML010080663.1:0-11516 GCA_016904865.1 Pissodes strobi | reverse complement strand
ACTTTAAAAATTCAAAATTCTAGCATGTGGAAAAACCTCCACCCTTTCAGGAAGGTCATAAGTTTATAATTCCTGTAGGTGGCTTTATAAGGTACCTGGGTCACCCAATAAGGCCAATTTCACATTGCTGATAAAAAATTTATACTTTACAAATCAAGTGAAAAATTTAAAATTTTTTGTGATAGAAGCAATATAGCAATGGTTTCTGATGCACTGCTTATGTTAAATAATTTATACAAAGCTTGAAATAATATTTCTCTTGTAATGCTCCTTTGAACCTTAACGTGGCCTTAATTGGTTCAAGTACCTTATTATTCGTTTTTATTAAAAAATCACTAGTGACAAATATCGACCTACAATTTTTCTGGTATGAAGCATCTTGTGCAAACGAATCTGAGAAATGGCGACTACGCAGTTTAATAATGAAGTTTTCGTTTTTAAAGATTCTTGCTGCATTAAAGAGGTGTCATTAAACATGGGCGATTAATTCGTAGAGGAAGCTCCGCACGCAGATCTTCGGGTTTATTGCTTCATTAATGTTCAAAGAACCGTTCAAAAATAAAGAAATTGGATAATTGGCGCCCTTAATTCAGCCTTGTATCGCTCTTTCTGGACTATATTTTACGATGTTATTAAATTGTTACGAAAATTATATTTGTTTCATTCCAATTTAATAATATTTATTACTTTACTATTACATGTTTGTGTTAGTTTGGCTTAGGTTTGTTGGTTGCGCACCCGCATTTCAAAATTATATTTTGTTTTATTTAATTTACATAATATGTAAAGCTGAAGTGTTGTGCGTGGTTTCATATATATTCTGTGCATACAATTTTATGATGTGCTAAGTTTTATTATTTTATAATTCTCTAAACTGGCTCCGTGTGGTGTTTTTCTGCCTACATTTTGAGTTGTTTTATTCTAAATCGATAAACATAAAACGTTGTTTAGAGATTTTTATTTAAAGTAACATATATTGAAATTGTATGGCAGGCACCAATCTTTATTGTATTACTCACATAAAAAGATTTTTTTTTCAATTCGATCTTGTAGGAATATACTGGATTACAACAAATACTATTATTTCCAAACACATACCCGCGCCTCAACTTGGTTCATAGGCGGATTTCTAGGATTCATTATGGCGAAAATAAAACTAGAGAAAAACCTTATTTATATGAAAATTCCCAAGGTAAGTAATATCGAGCAGCTTAAGCTAAAGTGACCATAATTTTAAAACCTCAATGCAGGACATTACATAATTGTGAAAATAAGTGCCAACATTTTTTTGGAGTGGTCACGAGCATAGATAAGGGTTATAGGGGGACTCACGAGTGGTGTTGTGCTTTAGCACCTTCGCCATTTGATCAAAAAAATAATAACTGATTAAGCTTTTAATTCTTAGAATCCGTTTATAAATCGGATTTGTTGGGCTAATTAATTAAATAAAACATATATTTAAACAATATTGATTTCCCTGACCAGATAGGTCCGCCGAAATATTTCCGGCCGATCTGGTCAGAGAAACTAGGCCTTTACTTTGCAATATTGCAAGAATTAATCCAAACCAACTCAAAATTAAGAAGAAAAGTGAATTAATAAAAAACAAACATAACCTTAAAAAAAGGTAAACAAAACATCTGTAGCAACCGACGGGAATCGAACCCGCAGCGCAGAAATGACAGGCAAACACTCTGCCTACTACACCACCGAGGTGTTGAAAAATTTCGCTAGAACGTAGACATGACATGGAGTATTCCGATATTTCGGCCATATTACGCATGCACGGTATCGCATCGAAAATTTAAGCTCTATGGCTAGAGGCTTTTCAATCAGAGCTGTCGGAAGCCAAGAGAGTGCGTTCGCCATATTGACAGAATGCTATAACAATTTAATAAAAAAAATCAATCATTCAAACAGATATTTTTATATTTTAATACATCAACGTTTACACAAAATATTTAACTTAAAATAACAAATAAAAACTTTTAATATTATTTGGTTTTAGGAACATAATATAAATTTGTATTTCTCGCTATTGGTAGTATAGTATAAACAATTAGCTAATTTTGTAGTCGTTTTGTGCATACCGCATACCACAAAAGATAATTGCAGGACATTTTGCAGGACGCTTGCTTTCGCTGGACAGAGTCTAAGAATGCTTGACTGTCCTGCTCAATGCAGGACGTCTGGTCACTTTAGCTTAAGCAGTATTAATAGCTATTTATGATACGAGTTTGAAAAGTTCAAGTTTAAGGCACGAGTATGAAAGTTTTCATACCAGTGCTGTAACTAAAAGGTATTTAATTATTTTAACTAATTAGTTGGGAGCCACTTGAAACTAATTAGTGTTGCCCACTTTGTAATGAATTTCTAGCTCAGTCGTACTTAAAACTTATTATTTGGCTCATTCACCAATTTGTAAGGATAAAGCAAAATTAATTTATTTAGTTTATTCGAAGGCGTGGATTAAAATATTTCCTTTGGTGATCTAAAATGTATACGATAAATCAAAAAAAGTAAATTAAAAACAACTATATATTAACTATATCGTTAAATTATAACTTATGGCACCATGTGCACTGCAGTTATGAACATAATTGATTACTGAAGATTTAGTTTACAAAAATGAAAGATGAAAATTGGCTTAAAATTAGATTACAAATGCAATCAAATACAATTGATTACTGAGAATTTAGTTAACAAAAATGGTAAAAATGAAAATTGACTAAAAATTAGATTAAAAATGCAATCAAATACGATTGATTACTGAGAATTTGATTTACCAAAATGATGAAAATGAAATTAGCTTTGGTGTTTGACAAATTTAAAATAAATAAGATCTAGGTCATTGCAATTCTTTCATATGAGTAACTCGTTACCCACGTTCTCAACTGTTCTTATTATCCGCAAACCACGTGATCGTTTGGGACCTCCTCTGGTAACTTCAACTGCCTGTACCTAAGCTTCCTAGCTGTAGGCGTGTCCAGGGCTCACCAGTCATTTCAGGAATGGTTCCCAGTTGTCTGCACGTGCCTGCTATCGGATCGACTGTCACCACAATGATCTGCGTGACTGTTGTCTTGTAGGAACGTGAACGTTTATATGAAAAATAGAATTGGGTGTCTTACACTTCTAATTATAATTATAATTATACAGAAGAATATCCTGTGGACCTCAGTTTGATATACAAAGTTTTAACCAACAACTTGACAATTCACTGGTTACATAATCAGAACTTAAATTATAATTTAAGTTCAGCAAAAATTATAGATAACTATGATTAAATTACACTATGATGCTACTGCTACCCAAGGTATTTCCTTTCTTAAATTAGAGATATGAAATTCAAAGGAAATGATGATTGAAATTATAAATTTAAAAGAAAATTATGAAAAAATTATGAAACTTGTCCAACAGTGGCTCTCGGCAACTTCAAATAGAAAATCACTAGACTTTAATAAAAAAAAAAATAGGAAGAACGAGGTATAACCTCTCTTAAACAAGCCTAATAACTCCAAATAGGTAATTTCTTTACTTAATTTATTAAGATGGCTCTTGGCACATAAACAATAATTGGACGTAAATTACGTAAGATAATTACTATCTCGTTTTGAGATAGGAACTAAGATAACGATAAAAAAAAATTAAACCAGGTAAATTCACATGTACTTAACCTCTTTAATACGCAATTCAATGCAGATACATCATGGATCAAACGTTGACACGATAAGCAAAAATAATTATAGTGTAAAGCTACAAAGAAACTGAAAAAGTAATGAAATAAGTCTGAAAAGCGAAAAATTTACCATAACTAACAATATTGCTAGGAAAAATGCAGAGAAATTCTACTACAAATTCAATTTACTACCTTCTACAGGAAAAGATAAAATCTACTCCGCGAATCTTCCCAACAATATCGTCAAATCCAAATGAAAATATCTAGAATTATGTGTGTGACCGTTCAAAATGACGAAATAATTCCATTCTCGGTAAATTTGGATTAATTATAAAAATGAAATTAATTATTACTTGAAAAATATGCAGAATGAATAAGATATTTTAAGACCAAAAATTATTATTGCTTACCGAGCCGACGTCTTCACACAAGATCAGACGAAATTTTTCAAAACTGTATATTCTACCCATTTAAATTCAACGGCACAACGGCTTTTTTCATTGGCCAGTTCAAAACACGTGACAACCGTTCAGTGGCGGCTATTCAGCGGAAGCAGGGGAAGTGCCACTTCCTCAAGAAAATGTAATTTAAAGAAATACAATTAATTCATTCGTCAGTAAAATAATATATTCTAAGATTCAATGATAAAATATTCTCAGTTTAGGAATAATCTGTTTCCCCTTACTCCTCTAATAACTAATAATTCAATTATTTTCAAATATTAAAATCAAAGCTTCATAAAACAAGAACAAGAATCTCGCCCCCTGCACATTGCCCGTTAACTCCACTATCGAATATAACAGAGGTGAACACACATGAAAATGTCTATTTCTTTTTGCCGATAGCAGTGACAATTTCATTATCATTTGTGTAGACCTTTAGGGAAGGGGCATCGCTCGAGAGCCGTCGAGTCATCAAAAGTATAAGCGCAACTAGTTGGTTGCCATGACAACGATGACGTCGTAATGGTCGTACATTTGCTTGGTTTGCAATGATTGGAAGAGCTGGCGTGTAGCACTTCCATTCTCAGATCAATGCGAAAGCACGTTGTTTCGTTTATTGCGAGTTTATTAGGGGACATTCCGCCGTGAATTCTTGGAATTATTTTTATTTACATTCAACGGTTGATCCATTATAGTATTATACAAGAGATGTTTTCTATATATTCAAGTTTTAGTGTGTTATTCGTAGACATTTGTATTAGTAACAAAATGATTTGTTGCTGATACAAGATGAATATATTTTACTTTTTGATGATTTACCTAAAAAATACCGGTAATAATTATTGACAAATTTTGGCAGTTTGGGCGTGGACCCTGCGGCGCTGTTCCCTATATCGGTTTCGGAAGCTCTTCCCCACTTTTCAAACCCGCGAGCCGCCACTGCAACCGTTGCAGTGGCCCAACGGCGTCAAACTAAGGAAGCATTCAAGCATTGCCTATCAATATACTTAACATTGAAAACCATTGACAAATAGGTAGAATTAATGGAGCGGAATAGACAAATATTTCATAACATATATTTAACATATATTCCGTTACAGTGCCTTAAACGAACTTTTCACACGCATGTCATACAATATTTTTTCTAAGTGCGTGTGAAAATTAGCCAATTTCCGCAAGAAAAGCAATTTTTCACACTAGTACGAAAAGTATACCACTTTTCGCACTAGTGCTTTAAAGTGGAATTTTTCACACCAAGATGAGTGTGAAAAGTCTTACTTTTCACACGCTCGTAGAAAAACCACTTTTTTCTTTGCGAATTTTATTTGCTATTTACCAAGACACAAAATCCCACAAATGTGTAAATTCACTACAAGCATATTATTGTGTATAATATATGGTAATTTTTTATGTAAACGGACTGCTGTAAACTTGCATATATTTATTTATATGTTACGCTCAAACATCGAAAACGATTATTGAGCCAAAAAGACGGCCGCAACGCGTTGTGGACGGTGCTGAACGACCAAATACCGAAACGACATAATTGTGTCCGTTCTTGTTGACCACGGCGCGTCGTGGACAATGCTCAAACGGCCACGATGCTTTCTGGATGATTTAGAGAGCTCATAAACCGACCATGTTTTTAATATTTTAAGTAAATTTACAGAAGTAACTGAAAATTTCAAAATTATATTGTTGGCTTATTTCTACATGAAACATTATTTACAATAATAGGTAACGGAATGGCAGGTAGATAAAGCTATTTACTTGTTTTTGCAGGCACTATTATTGTGGCATTTAGAATTGCACAACACCTCATTGGCCTTGCAGTCGCACTTTTTTATATTACAGTAACACTTACAACGCTGACAAATCCTTGTTTTGATCCAGACGAAAGAGCTGAATCTTTTCTCAAATTTAATGAAGAACTTGGAACATCCGATGCGTTTATAAAATTTGAATCAGCGAAGTTGAATTCATTACGACTATAAAGTCTTATACAAGCTGGAATCATTAACGCTTAGAACTACAGCTAGAACACTTCTAGGGGCAAGCCGCCCTCTGTCGACATCTGGAACTCTGACTACGACATTTTGACCGATCTCAACAGGAGGTAGTTCTTCACGGGACAGCGCCAGCATTTTTCCAGCTTGCTTCTCCATTCCGGCTCTAGCAGTTTCGCGTTGCTCTCTGATTGCATCACGTCGGCAGCAAAGGTTGCATACGACTTCTCCTTCAATTTCAATCCCACACTTCATGTGCACTTTTAAGCTGCATTTTTTACATGGTTGGGTAACTCCAAAATCTTCGCAAATGGAACATGCTGCCACAGTGGATACTGCATTGATTACATTTTCATTTTCAAAAACTCCCAAGTAATTTTGTGCAGCTTAAGCGGTCTTGAAGATATTTAAGAGTTTTGCAGTACTTTTTAATGAAAATGGGATATTGTCATATCTAGCAACATTTTTGAAAATTGGGATTGCACTAAATTTGGCACACCCAATTTATTGCAATCAAAATAAATTGGGTACTTTATTTAAAATAACAAAATTACTGTGTGTAGCGCAAAACTGGACATCTGACGACACTGTCGATATCACTGTTTAATTCTGCATGCCCAAAACCCCCAGGTACCAAATTTTGTAAACGCAGCTTAAGCGGTTTTAAAGATATTTAAGAGTTGCAGTTCTTTTTACTAACCCTGTATTGCTCAGCAAACTTGCAATGGGGTAACATGTAAATATTATGAAAAATTTGCAAAATTGCAGAAAAAAGTACGTATAGTAAATAATTACACCAATATTTTATAGAAATAGCTTCTAAGAAACATACCTCTTGTTCATTTGTGTCCAGTTGCCATATGAGCAGCTTCAATAATGCCAAAAGGATCCTCCGTTTACAGTAATATCGAAAATTCCCATCCTGTGTTGCTTTGGGCTTTTCAATTACCTTTTCACTTTCCACAATTGTTATGATATCATACCTCTTTAGTATTCTATATTGTTTGGACGACAAGGGCATTTTGCTATCTTTCAAGCGGTTCGCTTCTTTCACTTCTCGGACGATCTCTTCATACCGTTCGTTCGTAAAATAATCACTCCGATCATTGCTCTAATCAACGATATTTTTAAGTTTTTCATTAAACACCTCTCTCGTATTATCATTTTTAGCTACAATGGTAGCGACTTCGCTCAATACCATACACATAACCACTCGAAGGCAGGCGGAAACACACTGACAAGCCTAGCCTAGACAAGAAAGATCGGTTTGAGTTCTCTAAATCATCCAGAACGCATCGTGGCCGTTTGAGCCTTGTCCACGACGCGTCGTGGTCAACAAAAACGGACACAAAGCGAAAAATTATGTCGTTTCGGTATTTGGTCGTTCGGCACCGTCCACAACGCGTTGTGGCCGATTTTTTCGCTCACTGATCGTTTTCGATGTTTGAGCGTAACATATACATACACACAAAATTGTGAAGCTAAAGAGGTAAAGGCATACTAACATTATTGGGACCACCACCAATTTTGATGATTTTTGGGTTACAGATTACAAAACAATTTTTTCGCCTTGGTCTACTTTTCGAGGCTCTTGTCTTCAATCTATATTACCTTAACGGTGTTTTTTTTACTCGCAGTCAAATATACTGCACATATACGAAATAAATATTTTCCAGCAAATGAGTATCCATTATTTGGATATTTATAAGCTAGCTTTAGCCAGCTATGGATAGCATTTATTAGCTACCTCAAATAATTAAACAAATGCAAATTAACCATAAACCTCAGCCGGGGAATACTATACCACCAACAGCAAAATAATTCGTCTCTTGCCTATGTCTTTTGTGTAAATATTTAGCATAAGCAAGCGTATTTTATATTTTAATGTATGGCAAAAGAAACTTAGAATAAAGAAATTGTTCAGGGTCAAGTCAATAGTGTGTAACATCTTAAGCCAAATAATGTTTCTGAATATTTAATCAATTTGCGACACTACTGCGCCATCTCTCTGTTATACTGTTAATGCAGTAAATATCTAGCCTGCTTTATTATTCTCGACTCGGGAGAGTAATTCATACAGCATTCGTCGTATAGAGTGTTGTCAGGGTTGTTCAAAATAATTATTGGTTAACGACTTATATTAGGATGATAGTTACAATTTATTAAGTTCTTTAATTATCATTGATTATCGTTCGCCAATTGGGGTAGGATCTTCTATTGTTTTCTTTCTTATTTGGTCTCGAGATACGTATTTAAACGTGCAAAATTTCAGGCTATACAGTGCTAGTTTAGTAATACTAGATCTAGTATGCTATTGAAGTCTTTAAGAGGCAACACTAGATCGAGAAGGTCGGTTCGGCCATGCCACTTCTCCTCGGTATCTGTAATTTCACAAACTATATTCTTGAAATCTTGAGATAAAACGAACTAAATAGGTCCTTGTATCTTATCTTTGGTTACCTGTCTGTATTTTTGCTGAATTAGTTACAAGATACCTAATTGTCTACACCAAAGTAATTTTACCTACTGGACTGGAGTCAGGAACATGGAATAGAGGTCCCACATACCCATGAAACCCCCTGTAGTAGCGTATCACCAAAGAATATTCTACTAATATTCTTTGGTATCACCTTAAAATGAGGGTTCTTTCTTTCTTCATTCCTTTCTCCTTACTAGCTGATTGCTAGCTTGCGTCTTTGTAGTGCTTACCATTTTTACACCTTACTATACTAACCACTTGTGTGAGAAGTATTCAGTGGATACTGTTGGTGTAGCTCCAATTATACGTCCGCAATAGTCTACGTTGGATGGATGCTGATACCTGGGCATGTGGTAGCTTCTGTGCTGGTTTGAGAGTTGGTCATAGTTAAGCCTATCTTATTTTATTTATACCATTATATGAGGGACTTGTTTTTGGTTTAAATGATATTTGACGGTCATGGACGATTAGGGATTCTACGACTTTGAACAGCATATTTGCACTATACCATATCCCGCATATGTTGCCAAGAATTTAGTATTGTTTTGCTCTCTACAAGAAATTGCATGGGGAAGAAATGCTGGATGAAATGATACCTTACTTTACTTTGTTACTTGTATACTTTTGTGTGAGTCAGTTACCAGTTCTCTAATAATATGAGCAATGAAATCCCAATGAATTCCCACCTACAATTTCCTATAATTTCAAGTTTAGTTTTTTCGCAAACAGCTAATCTGAATTTGATGATCGTTTTTTTTAATTAAAGCTTAGTATTTGGCAATAATCGCCAGTGTAGAAATTTTTACTCAAATTGGAAAATGATCATATACAGGGTTTAAGAACCCATCGATGTTACTTGCTGAAGCTTTTCAACTATCTGTGGTGTGAGGGTGCTACAAATACAGGTGTCCGGTAGCATCTTATTGTAGCCCCATTGTTTCTGATCAATGTTACTTATCTTTATTATAAACGGAGATATCATCGATTTAAAGGGATCCTGTCCGAGGAAGCATATTCCAGAACTTGTAGCAGCCTGTATATTGAAGACGCGACAATAGCGAACGCTAGATAAAATCGGATTGTAGTCTCGTGGTTTATGATCATTTTATTTGTTTGTTCGTATCGCTATTTTCATAATTTCTTTTTTAATTTAAAATGAGTGCGTCGTTTCAATCGTTTTTGTCAAATTTTCATTGTGTAAAGAAACTAAGGTGTTGTATTGGAAGAAAATCGACCTATCCGTTCAAGTTGCATGGGATCGTTAAATAGAGGTAGGGTTAGTTAACTGGAATATGATCTAATTTGAATTTCGCGATTAGTGCACTTTCAATCTATAATTCTTGAAGACGCTTCCCCCGACAGAATTTCTTTAAATCGGGGATATCTCTGTGAATAATAAATACATGGCATAAGTAAAAACCAAATTGAGCAGACACAATGGAGCTACTATTCGACACCTGTGATTGCAGCGCCCTTCACACCACAGCGCGTTGAAAATTTTCAGCAAAAAACATCGACCGGTTCCTAGACCCTACATTTCAACCAAATAAATCAGCGTTAATTAAAAAAAAGGTCATTAAATTCCGACTAGCGGTTCGCCAGAAAACAAAACTTGAAATTAGTGCATATTTTAGGTAGGCCGATTTCATTGCTCATTGCTCATTTGTATGAACAGAATCTTGTTTCCGTTAATGGTTGTGTTACTTTTAAGTATTATAGATATATTATGTACGGCTTGTGGTGTTTCTAAACGAAATCTACTTCTAGGTTTGGTAAATATTTGTATTAAATTTCAAACTTTGAATTATTTAGCATTTCAAACATCATTAAGTTGTTTTTTTTCTTCATCGCGGACGGTCTAGTTTAATTGCATGAAAAAAATATCTGACGGTGACAATTGTTTGGTGGTATCTAGGATCTGAATTGTATGAACTGAATCAATAAATGCGTGCTAAAACGATCCGGTTTTCATAGCTGGCACATATACACAAATTCTACCTAATCTAATTTGTACACCTAAATATGAGCCTAAATAAAATATTTTTTCATTATGAAATGCGGAATTCAGAGAACAATAAAATTACAAGCAATGATATTTTTTTATTTTTCTTGCAAATTGCTATCATCTGAGACGCTGCCAGCACACATAGATAGGTACTCGTCAACAACTAAATTAAACGAACTGTGTCGTTATTAAACTTGTCTAGATTCAGTTCTTATAGATAGATAGGTAGGCATTTGTACCCTCAGGAGCAAAACGGGGAAAAACAAAAAAAAATAAATGAGCCTCAAAAAAATTGTAAATTTTGGGAGTGCAGTTTGAGAGCAGACCACCGCAGTCCTGCGCAGTCTCGCTTAATCCGTTTGCAGTCAGCTGCAGTTCAGCGCATTCCGATGCAGACTGGCGCAGTTTGATAGAGTTAATGCAATGACATGCAGTTCGCTGCAATCCAGCAAACTCCGTTGCAGTCCTGCGCAGTTCGATGCAGTCCCGCGCAATCCATTCGCAGGCAGCTGCAGTTCAACGCAGTCCGTTGCAGATCCGCGCATTTCGGTGAAGTTAATGCAGTAACTTGCAGTTCGCTGCAATCCAGCGCAATCCGTTGAATTTCGATGCAGTCCACATCTCTTTTAATCATGTGTACACATTTTTACCGAGTGATTGCCCCTTCGGCTTTAGCCCTTCTAGGGTATACATTACAGGGGAGGGAAGACTTCCGGGATTAGCTCATATTAAGTCCTGATTAAAAGGTACTTCGATTCAAGCTAGAAATAGAAATAAAGCAAATCAATTCAATTACTTAGCTTACAAATAAATAATAAATCCAAAAGTTTAATCAAGTCAATATAGGAGCAAATAAAAACGATTCAAGTATTGAGCTTACTGAAAATCGAACAATAATTAATGG
>JAEQML010080662.1:0-11517 GCA_016904865.1 Pissodes strobi | reverse complement strand
AGTCTTTCTGGCCTTCCTCAGTTATCTGAAACAATAGAGATACTGTTTTTTCTTTATGTGATTTTTCTGGGAAGTTAATTAGTTCGTTTTAAAACAAGAGATACGGATTACAATAATTTTTTTCGGCTTACCAGTTACATTTTGCAAAGTTAAACATAAAAAGCACATGGAATTAAAATAGTCATATACGTGGAACACACACAAAAGAACACCATGCTAATATATAAAATTCATAGAACATCCACAAACTGACTAGACGTGAGTAAGGTTCAACGTGGTTCTGCTATCAGATTTTTCGATAGTTGTAAAGAGGTGTTTGTTATTTGAATTTTTTTATTGTTCTGGGTATTAGTTGTGATGACTATATAGAAATATATTAATTAATTATATTATGGTATATTTGGCTCAGGTTCCTTATGTCCGTCTTATCGTTAATCGAATTTTGATTTTTTTTTATATAAACCATTTCCAAGAACTCCCTTTTAAATTGGTTAGGTTCGGTTTTTAAAATTTTAGTTTCATTAAAATTGAAATTATGTGCCGTTTGAGTTTGATGTTTTGTTAAGGCTGTTGTATTTCTTTTGTCGTATTTGTGACCGTTTATCCGATTTTGTAGGTATTGTGATGTCTGACCAATATATACGCCATTACAGCCGTTACAGGGAATTTCATAGATAGTATGCGTTTTTTTATTTATATTTGTTTTGCTTTTGAGATGACTGAAATTTTGTTGCATAAGGTTATATCCCTTATGGCAGACGGAGATGTTATGTTGCTTAAAATAATTTTGAAGATTCTCAGAAAGACCACAAATGTAAGGTATTGACAAATATTTTGCATTTTTATTTGTATTGTTAGTATCTGGAATATTTGTGTTTTGTCGTGATCGTGACTTAAAAATAGAGTTTATTAATTTAATCAGGTAACTGTTTTTCACAAGAATGTTTTTTGCTTTGTTTATGGATTTACTTTGGTAAGGGGGGTCACTTAATTTAATAGCTCTATCTGCTAGACCTATAATGACCGATTTTTTTTTGGGATTTTGAATGTTGCGAAAAGTAATTTAAATATCTACCCGACCATGTTTCCTTGGTATACCATTCTGTCTTTAAAGTGTTGTGGTCACGATGCAATCTCATATCCAAGAAATTAATTTTTTGGTTTTGTTCTATCTCTATGGTGAATTGGATTTTTGGGTGGAAGGCGTTAAAAGCGTTTAGAATATTTTCCTTAATTTCTTTCGGGATGGCAGTGACACAGTCGTCGACGTACCTTAAGAAAAAGGGTGGTTTATATGTTAATTTTGGGATGACGTCCGCTTCCACTCCTCCAGTACCATTTGGGCTACAACACTGGAAATAGAGGATCCCATTGCGCATCCCTCAATTTGTTTGTAGTAGTTGTTATTGTAAGAAAAATAGGTGGATTTTAAGGTTAGTTCTATGGCATTAAGAAATTCCTCAATTGGTATATCTGTAAATTGTTTAATATTACATTTTACATTTTATGCAATACATACGGGATCACTCCATTACAATTTAAGATACATACAATATTATATCTATGACTAACTTTATAAAACAGTAAATTTAGAACCTAAGAACAGGTAACAGTTATTACAAATATCAACATCTTAAATAAGTTATGCTAGAGTATGCTCAATATTTTATACTTAAAACAGCTAAAAGACAAAACAAATGGGTCAATATCACTGTGTTCATTCAGAAATCTCATTGCTCTACTCACTGAGGAGTTGCCGCCATAGTTAGTTCCATGAAAATCAATGAGAAACGGATCTGTATGTCTTAAAGATCTTCCAGGAACCCTAAAGTTGACGAGCTCTAACAATGCAGGGCAGACAATTAAACCGTTTATGATTTTAAAAAGAAAACACAAATCAGATGAGCACCTTCTATTACTAAGTGTATCCATGTTAAGAATTCTCCGAATAGGAGCATAATCATGGTTCAAAATTGGAATATTATATCGGAATGATACTTGACGTAAAAATTTGTTCTGGACTTTATCCAGCCTAACTCTATGAACATCATGAAATGGCGACCAAACTATAGCTGCATACTCCAATACAGATCTAACCAGAGTACAATATACAAGTCTATATCCACCAACTGACATACATGAGGTGTTTCTATAAATAAAACCTAGTGCCTTTAGAGCTCTGGATGTAACCGAATTTATGTGTTCTACAAAATTAATCTGTTCATCAAACAAAACACCCAGATCCCTAACTTTGTGCCTCAGCTGCAACGCACTATTATTGATACTGTACAAGGAATTGAATTTCCTGGTTCTCCTAAAAAAAGATATATAGTGACATTTAGAAACATTAATGAGTTCAAATTAGCCCACACTGCAAACCTATTCAAGTCCTCCTGAAGGTACCATACGTCAATCGGATCACTTATTATATTGTAAATTTTGACATCATCAGCAAACATCAAAAATTTCGACTTCTGGACATAATTAAAAATGTCGTTAACAAACAAATTAAAAAGAAGGGGAGCTATATGAGCTCCTTGCGGTACCCCAGAAGTGGACGTAAATTCTCCAGAGACAAAACTAGAAATTTTAACCCTCATAGATCGATCTTCCAAATAACTTTTTAACCATTTAATAGTATTGTCCCTAAAACCCGTCGCTTTTAATTTTGCCAAAAGAAAACCATGATCGATCCTGTCAAAGGCCTTGGAGAAATCAGTGTAAATCGAGTCTACCTGATAGCCTTTCTCCAAAGCCCTCAAAAGATCCGACTGGTAGATCAACAAGTTGGTCACCGTAGACCTCCCCCTAACAAAACCATGCTGTTCGCTTATTATTATCTCTTTACACATAAAACTTAACTGATCATATATAAGGGACTCAAAAAGTTTAGGCATGCTTGACTGGTTGCATACACTTCTGTAATTCTGTATGTCCTGTCTATTGCCAGACTTAAAAATAGGAACCAGGAAACCACTCTTCCAAAGGACAGGAAATTCACAAAGATTAATTGACATATTGAATAACCTAGTTATGGGCAATGTAAGAGTGTAAACACAACGCTTCAGAAAGTAGTTAGGTATATCATCAGGCCCGGACGAGAGCTTATCCTGCAGATTACAAATGCCATCAAACACTTCGGATAAATTAAACTCACTCAACAATACGTCTCCAGTTTTTTCAAGTCTGTAAGTTGGGACCGGAACGTTGCTCTTAACATATACTGTAGAAAAAAACTCAGCAAATAAATCAGCTATTTCCTGCCCACCACTCACAGACCTGTTACAATAGTACATTTCATCAGGTAGATCACCTGAGTGAGACTTACCATTCACATAGTTCCAGAAACCACGCGGATTTCTATTTAGGTTCTCCTCAATTCTCCGAATATGCAAATGATGACACCTCTCCCATAATAAGCTACATAGAGATCTTAAATTTGAGAAACGTTCATATATATGTTGTGATTTAGTCACCCTAAACGCAGTATGTGCTGCCTTTTTTGCAATAATTGCATTCTTCAGCTCTGTGCTAAACCAATGAGGAAAATTGGTACTGACTTTACGCTTAAGAGGGACAAACATTTCAATCCCATGGAACAAAATTGAGTAAAAATTTAACAGAGCTTCATTAACATTTACCAAGTCGAAGCAATCCTCCCACTGCACAGAGCCAAAGAAATCATTTAGGCCAATATAATTAGCATTTCTAAAATCCAAATACAAAAAATCCTGCTTTAAACATTGTTTAACCTCATTAGAACAGACTCTCAATTCAAAACAGTAACCTATATGATAAAAACTATTACAAATCAACAAGTCACTAGCCGGTTCGACCTTGATATCACTGTAGTGTGAGAACAGTATATCCAAATAAACATTTTGCAAATTAGGAACTTTGTTATTTTGGTATAGATTGTGGTACGCAAAATACTCAGTAAGTATCACAGCTGGGGAGTTCAAGGGGCAACTCACTGTAACTCCTAGATCATCATTTTCCCACGTAGCCTCTGGAAGGTTGTAATCTCCGAAAATGCACAATTTAGCATCAGGGTGCAATGCACACATTTCTTCAACTGTCTTACAATGTGACCCATAAATCTCAACACAAGATTTGGGCGGTATATACACACCACCAAAAATTAGCTCTGATGATCCTCTAGTTACGTGTACAAACAAATGTTCTATACTGGTATCATATTTGATAAGACTAGATTTAAATTTTTTGCTAACATAAATCAGCACTCCACCACCCCTATCTTTAACACTGTTTGTCAAAGAACGATCCTGCCTAAATGTGTTATAACCGTTAACATACGTTTCATTTACTGTTACATCATTGTTAAGCCATGATTCAGTTATAATTATTACATCATATGATGAACACTGAACGGATTTTTTAAATTCGTTTAACCTGCCCTTTAGCCCTCCAGCATTGTGATAATATATTTGCAATGAGGTAGGAACTAGTTTTTTGCTTGCTTATTGAATAAAATTTTTCTGCCGTACGAAGGGGAGTGTGTTACGGTAATTTTAACAATTCCGTAACATCAGGTTTTTCCGAGTTAGCTTGTATTTATTTTTAGTTTGAAATAATAACTTTTCATCTTCAACCTATTTTGAATTACTGTCTGAACCGACCTGGTAGCAACAGTGTGGAAAATTCCGCATTAAATAGTACGAAAATATTAATAAATAATGAATTTTTATGTTGCCCATCAAGTTCATTTAAAACTAATTTTTGTCTTTTAAATATACCAGTCGATAATTATCTCGTTAATATAAAATGAAAATTAAATACAGCAGTAGAATATATTATTTAAAATTGATAAATAATTTCAAATATGCAGATCATATTTTATGCTTAAAATCGGTTGCTTCGTACGGTGGACAAAGGTGAAATATTTGTGACTGCGCGCGGTGCAATTTTTTTGAGATGTGATTCTGGTGGAAGGGAGGTCTGGATTTTAAAATCTGTCTCGTACCGACGACCAGTGTGAGAGGTTTGAGAGAAGGTAGGGCTTGACTTTATTTTTTTTTGCGTTATCTGATTTTAATTTCAAGTTTTCTCTATCGAAAACTCTCTAGACAGAATAAGGCTGCTAAGCTTGTGAATTTCTGGTATTTGGCTACTATCGTTTTGCATACCACGTTGTCTTTTGCCGTGTGTATGTTTGTGCCTGTAGGGCATGTGAGATAGTGTTTTTTTGGGCTTAAGGCTCTTGTAAGAGAGAAAAAAAGGGACTTGATCCTACAAAAGCAGGGGTTATTAAATTTCGGGTTTAGTTCAGCAACCCGACTAAGGAATCGATCAAATTGGCCTATAGGGCTCATATTCAGGTTCTAGTTAGAGATAGCAATTTTTAGAAATTAATAACTAAAACTGTCGATAGTGTAGAATACTCAGTCTAATTTTCTCTAGTACCGTTATCGGTTGGATTCAAGCTTAGTTAGTTATTATTCAACCTATGTAAATATTTTATCGTCACGTCAGATATTTAAAGAGCGCCTTCTCAAGCCTTCTCGACCGTGGTGGGTACAAGATCTTAATAACTCTGTTTTTTTATTTCGATTTAAATTTGCCATTACCTTTATCTTTGAATTAAACTGATTTTTGAGTTGAAAAGTAGCTTTCAGGCAATAATTAAATTCTGATTACCTGTTTAAATTTATTGATTTCATTTTTGTTCTTACCTGATTACTGTAATTGTTTTTTTATTGAAATATTGTTCATTACAATATTTCTCGGCTTAAATAGCTATTCATTTTACTTATTATCTGCAATCTGTTAACTGTTTAATTGAAAACATAGTTATTGTCTACAGTCTAAACAATTCTGTGCAAATTGGCGGAGGCATATTTAATTAAATTAAATTAAATTTCTCCTTCAGCGTGTTTTGGCATTTTTCAGCATTGTTAATTGAGAAGAATTATTTCTAGTTCTCTCCTGTCAATTTCTGTATTAAAAACCTAAGCTAAGACAAGCGACGCTCTCCGCCATATTGAAACAGGGTTGTAACAACATTCTTGGTGAACGCTTTAACTGCCTTGTACTGGTTTTTTTTCATGCTACTGAGTCCACACGCACTCGGCCTACCAGGACAGTTTCCAGTGACGTCACAGGACAGGTCCGAGGCACTACAGCAACTTCCAGGAACCCCCTCCAGGAAACTCGGAGGAAGCATAAGGTGACTAAAGGGCAGATATCACCAGGAAGGTTCAACAGAATTAACACTTATTTTTGTTAGAAGGAAATAGAATAAAAATTGTTTTTTTTTGAAATTTCTAATCTTTTATTTTGCGCTTTAGACCACTATTGCACTCGAAAAAAAAACTTTCATAAGCATGCTCCTTACCTATACACCCTGAGATATCTTTCAGTTTAAATTTTTAGTAAATTAAAGTAATAATTTAAAGAAAAGTGCATTTATAGTTTATAGTAACAAATTGGCTTTTTATTTGAATTCTAGTAATTATAATAAGGCAATTGAAATTATATTTTAACAAATCAAAGTTTATCTTAACTAATTAACTTATCTTATAACAAATATGAATTGCATTTGATCATAACAAATTGGCGTGACCAACGTGGAGCTCGAGTGTTGTAGTTGGTTTGGGGCAAAATCAGATATTTTCTTAAATTAAATATCCCTCTTTGCTAATTATCTGTTGAATATTTTTGGTGACTTAAATTTTATTGAATATTTTTGGTGACTTAAATTTTATTGAATATTTTTGGTGTCGTAAATTTTATTGAATTTCGACTCAAAAAATCGGTTATTTATTTTTATCGTATCGAATTTTTTACCTTGCTTAGTACATTTTTACATAGCTTTATCGCATTTATCTTATTGAGATTTTATCGTATTATTTCTGTCTTATCGAATTCTTGTTTTTCTTAATACCTCTTTTTTAATTTTGATTTTTTTTTCTTTCATCAAAATGACTTTACAAATTAATGCCTTACATGCCCATGAATTAGAATATGAAATTTTAATTAGGGATGTTACTCCGAAGGGTACTATGGATGATAAGAGAAAAATTTTAAGGGGTTTGCTTTCTCAGGAAAGTTCAAAAAGAAGTTTTGTGCAAATAAAAAATCCTTTTGACTTTAATGACGATCAAGAAGAGATCACTACCTCTCTGGATAATTTAAAGGCTAAAATTGATGATTTTTCCGGACATAAAGGGGATAGTAAATATAAAAATATAGTGACTAGATTGTGGCATGTTTCTGGTCGAATATCAAGGATGAACACTGAATCTGACGAGGAGGTGTCTGCAAAAAATGATCTAAATCTTCAAGTTTTAACTTTATAAGGCGAATTAGACCAGAAAGTGTCACCGTTTACTTCAACTCCTGTAGCTTTGGCTCCAGCACTCCCAAACTTCAATCAAGCTTCATATAATGTAGCTTCAGTACCCGTTTATAAATGGGGTCTAAAAAAATTTACGGGAGAAGGATCCATTATGGCTTTCCTTGAAAAGGTGGAAACTTTTCGAGTCTCTCGAAACTGCTCAACAGATGAACTCTTCGCTTCGGCGGGAGATTTGTTCGATTCCCAAGCATGGACTTGGTGGCATAATAACCATATTAAAAACCGTTTTGTAGATTGGGAGGACCTGGTAAAAAAGCTAAAGGAGACGTTTTTAAGAGATCAATATGATCAACAAGATCCCAAAGAGTCAGTTTATATTTTTATTTCTTCAATAGAAGGCTTATTTAATCGCTTAAATAATGTTCCGAGTGAGAAAGAAATTGTCGAGATGACTCGGGAAAATCTGTTACCTGATTATGTGAGAGCTCTTGCCCTTTATGAAATAGATACTATTTTACAGTTAACACAACTTTGTAAAAAGCTTGAAAATTCCGCTCAGTATAAACCACCCTCTTTTAGACGGACATTTAGTCTACCACATTTTTCTAAACCAGTAACGTAATGTCTCTATCTACAATTCAGTGTTGGAATTGCCGTGAAAAGGGGCATAGATATAGCGAATGTAGGGAAAAAAGAAATATATTTTGTTTCGGGTGTGGATTAAGGGGTGTAATAAAAGATAAATGTTTGAAGTGTTAAAAAAACGGGGTAGCTTCTGGCAGCGGAAGATTCCCTGCCAACAATCCAAAACAAAATTCATCTCAAAACCAGAAAGAAAAACCACAAAACCAAAAGTACCCCTTTATGATTGGCATCAATGGTTGAGGGTTGTAAAAGTTTTCTATTTATCTTCGAAAACAAATAAGACTGATGCAAAAATTATAGACAATTTAATTAGCCACAAGGGCCCTCACGATAATCAAAATATCTTTACAAATAGCTCTACCTTAACGAATAAAACTTCTAATTTAATGCCTCATGATTTATCGCCGTTACAGTATAACTGTATGCCTGAGAAGTTTAGTATCGTACCTAAAGATAGTTCCGTTAACCCCCTGTATATTAAAAAAGATTTTGATGATCGACCTTACCTTAACGTGAAAATATATAGACATGATTTTTTGGCTTTAATTGATAGTGGCAGTTGCGCTTCCATTATAGGCTCGGATGGCTTACCTATTTTAAAATCCCTAAATTTATCGTTATCTAATGATTTACCTATTCATATTGCTACGACTGATGGCCAGTCACAAAATGTATTGGGTTATGTATGGGTTCCAGTGACATTACATAAGATAACACGTCCTATAAAGTTGTTAGTTATTCCTTCTTTGAAGCATAATTTGATTTTAGGAATAGACTTTCTGAAAGAATTTGGTATTGCAGTTAACTTAAAAAAATTATCTTATAGAACAAATTTTAGTTCGGTCTGTGTTGTTAATAAATTACTGTGTGCTGAGAAACTCATATCAGAGCAAAGCTTACAGTTGTCTCAAGTTGTTGAGCTATTTAAGACAATAGGTCCTTCCGACAAACTCGGTTTAACTAGCGTGTTGAAGCATACCATTGACACTGGAACTTCTAAACCAATTAAACAGTTTTCAAAGCTATATTAAATCAAGAAAATAAGAAATATGAATCAACCTTTTCAAAAATTAAGCAAAGAAATATAAATAAAATTAATCTTATTTCTAAAGACAAGCTAATGCATAATAAATCAATTCACATAGAAAAAGAGTGGCTTGAAAACCTCTCAAAAACTGAATTGCCAGAGTATGCCATAGAGGTTTTGAGTTTGGGATCGAATTTTGCAATGCCTATAGAACTTTCTAAAGAGCTCCCTTATCCTGAAATAATCGCCTCTGTCGAAATGTCGATAAATAAATTACCAAACGAAAAACAAAATGAAATTAGAGCCAACTGCTGTAATATTCTAACAAATTATAAAAACCGAAACAGTAACAATAACAATATTTCAAAACAACAAAATATTATACAAAAACAACTATGTACCAAAATCAAAAAAACTAACAAGTTTCTTAAGGAAAATCCACATATGAAAATACTTAGACCAGATAAATCCAATAAAACCGTGATTATGGATTCTGATGTATACGATCAAAAACTTAACCTACTTCTAAGCGAGGAGCAAACCTATCAGCAAATTAATAACGACCCAACAAATGCTTTCCAAACCAAAAATAACGAAATTATAAAAAGATGGGAAAATAAAAATTATATTTCACCACCTGTCGCAAAAAATCTAAAAATTCACAATGCACAATCTCCAAAACTCTATGGACTACCGAAACCACATAAAGATGGAATACCTATGCGACCCATTGTGTCTTGTGTTCAATCACCCCTTAGCGACTTATCCAAATTTCTCAAAAATATCCTTAGCAACGTAATAAATAAAACTACATCCTATATCAAGGACTCTTGGCAATTTAAAGACAAAATAAAACATGTAATTTTACCCGACAACTACATAATAATATCTTTGGACGTAGTATCCTTATATACAAACGTACCGATACAACTAGCATTGGACGTGATTAGGAAGAGATGGAATAATATTAAACAATTTACAGATATACCAATTGAGGAATTTCTTAATGCCATAGAACTAACCTTAAAATCCACCTATTTTTCTTACAATAACAACTACTACAAACAAATTGAGGGATGCGCAATGGGATCCTCTATTTCCAGTGTTGTAGCCCAAATGGTACTGGAGGAGTGGAAGCGGACGTCATCCCAAAATTAACATATAAACCACCCTTTTTCTTAAGGTACGTCGACGACTGTGTCACTGCCATCCCGAAAGAAATTAAGGAAAATATTCTAAACGCTTTTAACGCCTTCCACCCAAAAATCCAATTCACCATAGAGATAGAACAAAACCAAAAAATTAATTTCTTGGATATGAGATTGCATCGTGACCACAAGACTTTAAAGACAGAATGGTATACCAAGGAAACATGGTCGGGTAGATATTTAAATTACTTTTCGCAACATTCAAAATCCCAAAAAAATCGGTCATTATAGGTCTAGCAGATAGAGCTATTAAATTAAGTGACCCCCCTTACCAAAATAAATCCATAAACAAAGCAAAAAACATTCTTGTGAAAAACAGTTACCTGATTAAATTAATAAACTCTATTTTTAAGTCACGATCACGACAAAACACAAATATTCCAGATACTAACAATACAAATAAAAATGCAAAATATTTGTCAATACCTTACATTTGTGGTCTTTCTGAGAATCTTCAAAATTATTTTAAGCAACATAACATCTCCGTCTGCCATAAGGGATATAACCTTATGCAACAAAATTTCAGTCATCTCAAAAGCAAAACAAATATAAATAAAAAAACGCATACTATCTATGAAATTCCCTGTAACGGCTGTAATGGCGTATATATTGGTCAGACATCACAATACCTACAAAATCGGATAAACGGTCACAAATACGACAAAAGAAATACAACAGCCTTAACAAAACATCAAACTCAAACGGCACATAATTTCAATTTTAATGAAACTAAAATTTTAAAAACCGAACCTAACCAATTTAAAAGGGAGTTCTTGGAAATGGTTTATATAAAAAAAAATCAAAATTCGATTAACGATAAGACGGACATAAGGAACCTGAGCCAAATATACCATAATATAATTAATTAATATCTTTCTATATAGTCATCACAACTAATACCCAGAACAATAAAAAAATTCAAAATCTGATAGCAGAACCACGTTGAACCTTACTCACGTCTAGTCAGTTTGTGGATGTTCTATGAATTTTATATATTAGCATGGTGTTCTTTTGTGTGTGTTCCACGTATATGACTATTTTAATTCCATGTGCTTTTTATGTTTAACTTTGCAAAATGTAACTGGTAAGCCGAAAAAAATTATTGTAATCCGTATCTCTTGTTTTAAAACGAACTAATTAACTTCCCAGAAAAATCACATAAAGAAAAAACAGTATCTCTATTGTTTCAGATAACTGAGGAAGGCCAGAAAGACTAGTCGAAACGTTTTATTATAATGTTTTTGACGTAGCACAAGTGTTTGTTTATGTACCGTAACCCCAAGAAACTAAATTTAAGAATATAGTGAAACGGTCAAGAA
>MU197000.1:1097-11517 GCA_016904865.1 Pissodes strobi | reverse complement strand
AAATGTGACCTTTGGACCCGCACGATAAGACCGCTTTTGACTATAACGTATAGGAACCGGTTCAAATGACCAAAATAAATTGGAACTAACTGAAACTAACCGAGAGTTGATTAAACGCTAACCAAAAATAGCAAAACGGGCTAAAACGTATCAGAACAGGTTACAAAAATTAAAGTAAATTAAAACTAAACAAAACGAACTGAATTTTGGCGGCTAACTAAAATGAACAAAAAACATTTAAACTGGTTATATATAATAACGTATCGGAACCGGATCAAATGACTAAAATAAATTGGAACTAACTAAAAGTAATCGAAAGTAGAAAAATATTAAAATAACCTAAATTAACCGAATTTTTGCGACTAACTAAAATTTACCAAAACATTTAAATTGGTTATAACGTATCCGAATTGGTTCAAATAACGAAAATAAATTGGAATTAACTGAAGTAGCCGAAAGTTGGTTGAATGACTAACCAAAAGTAACTAGACGCAGCAATATGGGTTAAAACGTATCAGAACAGATTAAAAATGTTAAAGTAACTTAAAACTAACCCAAATTAACCGAATTTGGCGACTAACCAAAACTAACCAAAAACATTAAAATTGCTTATAACGTATCGGAACTCGTTCAAATGACTAAAATGTATTTAAACTAACTGAACTTTACCGAAAGTTGATTGAGCGACTAAATAGAACTAACCAAAAGCACCAAAAGAGCTAAAACGTAACGGACTAAAAATATTAAAGTAAGTTGAAGCAAACCCAAATTAACCGAATTTTGGCGACTAACTAAATATAAGCAAAACCATTTAAATTGGTTACGTATCGGAACCGGTTTTCTTATGGCAGTGGCACACGCACTAAAGGGAGGTCCTATGACGCTCGAAGGGAGATCCTATGGCGGCCGACGAGCGGTGTGTGTGCGAAGATGTTGATACGGTTCTTGAATAGTTGAAGGTTGTAATTAGGAGGAAACAGATGTCCTGGTCCTGGTAGTAAGTTCTACAGTGATGCAGTGCGACAGACAAAGGAGTTCTTGTAAAGCGATGTTCTAGGTATTTCCAGTTGTACGATGAACTGGTGCGCTCTTGCCGTATGTCGTGACTGTCTGACAGGCGTTGCCAGGGGCGGGATGAGGCGGGCCAAATCCTGGAAACATCTGCCGTGAGAGTATCTGTAAAACTTCTGTAGAAGTGGCAATTCACAAACCGTTGAAATAAGTTTGTAGTCGGAAGTACCTAATGGCGGACCAACTGTAATTGTGTACTGGTCAGGATTGGTGGTTAGAAAAAGATCCAGGAGGGCGGCGAATTCGCCCCTTTCTGAGATTCGAGTTGGTTCGTCTACGAGTTGAGTAAGCCCGCAGCTGATGGCAAATGCTTCAGCTTCTCTACCTTCGTTGTCGGTTTTGTTGTGATGTTTGAGTCAGTCAGTGAGTTGGAGTTGTGGGCATTGAAATCTCCCAGTACGATTATTTCTGAATTGGGGTGATCGACCTGTATTGAGTTAAAAGTGGTAAGTAGTGTTGTAAAAAAGCTTTGGTAGGCTCTATCGCTCGGAGGGCGATAGAGACAGCATATAAACTTGGTTAATCCCTTGGCGGTGAACTTGAGCCACATGACGTCAAGGTTGTTCGGTTCGAGCTTCGAGCGTTTCCTCGCGGTGACATGAAAGGTCGCTTCGGAGAAAAAGGCATATTCCGAACATGTCCAAGTCGGGTGTGTAAGTCGTAACCAGGATAGACGTAGTTTACTGTTGTTGTAGAACATACTTGTGTTTCTGTAAGGGCTAGTATGTATGGTCTATTTGCTTGTAGATGTGTACCGAATTTATGTTTGTATTTAGGCCTCTTATGTTGCAGAAATGTATTCTAAATTGGTTCGGTAGCGTTGCTGTCTGTGAAATGCGGAATAAAGGGCTCCCAGGGCCACCCGGGGCGCCCGGAGGTACGAATGGCCGGGGAGTTTGCCTCCGGAATATTTTGATCCAGGAAGCACCATCATCTCCATATATTCCTACTGTGGAACCCAGAACCACCAGTGCGGAAGCGGTACATGGTTCGGAGAAACCACTTAGCACTTCCCCGTTCTGGTGGGGTGGTCTTTCACCGGACGATGCGAGTAGGCATCTACCACCTACGGCCGCTTCCACTAGAAGCATCAAATGACTAAAATAAATTGAAACTAATTGAAAGTAACCGAACGTTGATTGAATGACTAATCACAAGTAACTAAAAGCGCCAAAACGGGCTAAAATGTATCGGAACAGAATAAAAATATTAAAGAAAGTTCTACGTCTTCTTCTTCTTCTTGAAATAGGCTTTCAGCCTGTTTTTCCAGCTTTAAGGAGTTCCTTGCGACGTCGACATCCAGCTATCCCTCCAACTCTTTGGTGGTCTGCCTGGCGGTCTTCTATCTAAAAAATTAAAACCTACCAGATGGTATGATATATTACAATCTCCAATCAACATAAGATTTCGGTTCACGGCCATAGCCAAGCTCGGAATAAAGTTATTTTATCATCTAAAAAAAGGACGAGAGGGATGAAGCAAAATTTACATTAAAAATATTGAAACTTTTGATTTCGTATTTTTGTGTGTATTTCTGATCAAGTATTACAAGAGATTAATAACGTATCAAAAGCAATGTAAAAATCTGATGCGAGCTTAAATGAAACTATAGAATGTTTTTTTGAAATTAGAAATACATATTTAGAAATTAAAGACGAATATCTCAAAATTTCTCAAAAATGGAGTATAACTCCACAATTTGCGAATCAGAGAACATTCTTAAAACTATTTTGTAACAAGCAAATTTTGGAGAGGCGACGTGCGACGTTCAAATAGGCGAGGACGTGACAACCCTGGAAAACGAATGGCGCAGGAGTAGAATCGAATCGGTGTTATTTAATACGGAGTATATAGATAGATTAGAAATAAGGCGTAGATATAGTTATTGTACGATAGCAGAGTCGACTCATGGCGTTATGTAATTATGATAACTGTACTGGCGAAGGTGTATTGGCGAAATAAAACATGTTACTAAAAATTAATCGTTTACAGATCAGAAGTCGGGATAACCTACGTATTGTGTTATTTGTTGTGGAGAACGGTGAAATACGCGATTTCGGCGAGTTAAATCGCAGTGGCAACTTCTTCTTTTTTTGAGTGGCGATATCACAAAAACTCATAACACAAGGCGGGCGTTTATTGCTATCCTTGACAGTGGATTGACATTTGGCGATTTTTCAGATATTCACGACAATAATAAACAAGTGTGTGCTAATTAATTAGTGATTATTGTAAAAATTGTGGCGTATTTTAACTATGTTTATTGGCATTGGTGTTTAAAAGGCGTTTTTCAAGTGATTTCCTATGGATGAAGGCAGAAGTGACGAGTTAGAGCTCGATTACGAGTTGGAATTAAACGACGGTGACCACGGCTAAGGCGATTCGGCGATGGAAGACGAAATAGTCTCCATGGTACATAAGCTGTTGAAAGGCGGTTTGGCAACTAGTATCCAGCAGATTGTGGCGGCCGAAATGGCAAGGGCGACGAAGCAAAAGGCGGCCGAAATGGTAAAGGCGACGAAACAAAGGGCGGCCGTTGGTACTGGCGGTACCAAGGGCAACAAGAAGGGCGAAAAATCAGGTGAGCGTGTTCCTCAGGCGGTAGTAGAGCATGCTTGTAGCGATAGGGCGGACTCCGCTTGCAGTTTGGGCTGTATGGGTTCAAGGGCAAGGGCAGGCGGCGACCTTATTGACCCTTTCGATCCTGACAGCCAGGACTGTAACGTAGTCAGGTGGTTGAGCAAAATTGATCAGTTGGGCGACATTCATGAATGGTCGAACTATGAGAGAGCGTATTTTATGCAGGCGAAATTGCAAGGCGCAGCAAGGGGCTGGTTTAATCGGCTCGATGAATATGACGTGTCATGGGAAGACTGGAAGGCGGCTCTAAGAAAGGCGTTTCCTAGAGTGCATGACTTTGCTCAGCTGCTCAAGGAGATGATAGCGAGGGTTAAATTGGACGGCAAAACCATGACCCATTATTATAATGATAAAATGGCGTTGATCGAAAGGTGTGGGCTTTCAGGCACAAAGGCGCTTTCATGTCTGATTGACGGTCTACTTCTCGATCTAGAGGCGAATGCGAGGGCATTTGGTTGCTCTTCCCCTGGCGACTTGTATACTGGCTTTCTTTCCTCTTTTTTTTTTATTTATGGCAGTGGCACACACACTAAAGGTAGATCCTATGGCACTCGACGAGCGGTGTGTGTGCGGTTGACAGATACGGCGTCCATCAACCGATATTGTGGAATTGGAGGGGCAAGGAAGTCCAGGATCATGCGCAGGCGAAGGCGACGAAGAGTTTGAGGTCTTCTGAGGCGATTTTCAAATTGAGAGAGGCGTTTGGCGAATTTTGAGGACCCAAGGCGTACTATTTCCAACTGCTGGCGCGGGCTAGCGTTTACGAGCAAGGCGTTTGCTGACTTTTTGGCGAAAGGTGCATGCAAGTGAGTCTGACTGGCGAGGTGCAAAGGGCGAATGGTCAGGTTGAAAGGTGCATGCAAGTGAGTTTAACTGGCGACGTGCAAATGGCGAATGCTCTGTTGGCGAAAGGCGAGAACTATGGCGAGATAAGGTCCAAACTTCTTTTGAGATAACAAAAGGCGAGTGAGAACCTGACAAAGGCGTAATATAAAGGTGATATTCGATAAAAGGCGTAAGGTTGCAACCCCAGGCGAAACCCTTAGAGTAGGCGATTTGATGTTATGGCGAATGCACAGATCGATAAGATCTGGTTGATTTACTGGCGAGTTAAATTAATGAGGGCATTAATTGTTGCAGGATGGCCGAATGTAACAAGCAAATTTTGGAGAGGCGACGTGCGACGTTCAAATAAGCGAGGACGTGACAACCCTGGAAAACGAATGGCGCAGGAGTAGAATCGAATCGGTGTTATGTAATACGGAGTATATAGATAGATTAGAAATAAGGCGTAGATATAGTTATTGTACGATAGCAGAGTCGACTCATGGCGTTATGTAATTATGATAACTGTACTGGCGAAGGTGTATTGGCGAAATAAAACATGTTACTAAAAATTAATCGTTTACAATTTATTGAATTTGGCACCATGGCACCACCCTATTGAACTTAGTTTGGGTTAGTTTAGTTTAGTGCTTGGCGGCTGATGCAATCATCCCGAAAATCTGGATTTAGACTGCTTATGAACCCCCAAAATGATTCGTGAAAGAAAATTGCGGAAACTAATTTTTGCAATTTCAAATGTACAGTATCATTCCTTATATTTAGACAATGTCTAGCGCGGTTATTATACCAGGTAGAAAAAACTTTTAATACAAAAGTTGTAGGGGTCACCGTAAATCGCCAGAAAATGTTCTAAAATATTATACAGGGATACCCTGGAATTGATTGCCTTTGGCTCCACAAATGATTGAATTTTGTTTGAATTGTTATAGAGCCACTTCGGCCCCGGCTCAAGGATGTAAACTGCACAAGTGCAAGTTTAGTGACCCTAATGAAATGTGTACCTAGTTTCGTCGATTCGGTGTCTAATCGGACACCGTTTTCAAGAAAAGCAAAAAACTAAAAATGAAAATGGTTAGCAAATACAATAAAACAGTAAAAAGCTCTTGCAGATTGTCAGGCTTTAAACTGACTTTGACAAGATGACAATTATAATGCCATATTTAATTACTGGGTAACTGGTATTTAGTTTGATAATAAGGTGTTATTTGGTAAATTAATTTGTTTATGAAGTTTTATATATATATAGTTTTGTGTTATTCGCTTTGGAAGAATTTAATGATTTTTGTTGAAAGGATTAGTTAATTTTTAAGTGTCCCTTATCAACTTCCCTAATTACCAAATTAGCTACAATAAAAACGACGGTACTGTAATATTGGTCAAGGACCATATTAATGTTGATTTCTCCTTTACTCTATTAGCAAACTCGAGGGTAACATTGAGCAGAGTGAATTTTATATTGAACAATACAACATTCGGGGTCTTGTGACGTATAGGCGAGGGGCCAACCGCTGATGGTATTTTGGTGTACACTAGCTTGGTATTTTTGGAATTATTTCGGTATTTTTTGGTAATATTTGGTATTATCTGGTAATATTTGGTATTATCTGGTAATATTTGGTATTATATGGTAATATTTGGTATTATATGGTATTTTGTCTGGTATTATTGGTATTTTGAGTGGTATTTTATGGTATTTCTTGTACAATTATCTAATATGAGCATGCGCAATAACTATGCATAATTCACAAGGCACATGTCGCAACATCGCAATTACCTGTTCGATGTCCTAAACAGTGTTGCCAAATGCCCGATAATCATCGGAATCTACCAGAATTTTTGCTTGATCCCGATAATCGATAATTGCCCACTATCCAATGCTTAATTTTAAAAAGTAATATATACGAGAAGCTATATTCGAAAAAAATTCCAATGGTAATAATAATAATAATAATAATAATAATAATAATAAGCTCTTTATTTCCAACAGGCAAACGCCCAATTACAGGAAATTCACATACAAATTAAGAGCAAGTAATTCACAAAAATATTGTTATACAAAGAAAAATAATAAAAGATAAAATAAATAAGAGTTATAATTAAAATAAACTAGCAAATTAAACTAAGACTAAATATAAAGAATGTAGAGGAACCTTGAGAGGAACGAAACGGATCAAGAACTTTACGAATGACGCAAAGTAAGTTAGGGAAAATAAGAAAAAAACAAAATAATCCAAAGTAAGAAGTGACAAAGAAGAAAGAAATGAAAATAAGGGAAATACAGATGAACGAATGCGGAGGTACAGTTAAGGTGGGAAACCCGAGGAGAAACCAGACGCCTCACGCAGATGTTTCAGAACGTTAGACGGGCTGCTGGTATGTATATGGAAGGCGTTTGATACAAGATTGAAATTTTTGCATGTGAAAGTATCTGCAATGGGGCACTGGTATAGAACATTAGATCTCGGCAATCTCAGACTGACCGCGGGTTGTTGTCTAGCTGCTAAACGCTGTACATGAAATGTTATACTTTCCAAAAGAAAGGGACAGTCGATCACATCATGGAGAAACTTATAAAGGAATATAAGCGATTGTGAGTATCTGCGCGCAGACAGACAACAGAAGGTTACGATCAAACCCTCGGTCTGGGTAAATATCGTCCTATCTTAACATAAGATACGTGAGAAATCGCCTCTGCACAGCCTCCAACGAATCAATGTGGCAATCATACCACGGACACCATACAAGTGACCCATAATCCACCCTTGGTCTGACGAAGGAGTAATAAAGCAGTTTGATAACAAAGATGTTGGTAAAATTTCTGCAGGATAATCTTGAATATTTTGGAGAAGTTACATGGATATAGGACGATAATTCTCAATAACTATTGGATCGCCCTTCTTATGCATGGGACAGACTATTGCAACCTTCCAGGTTTCGGGAAACATGCCGATGTAGATTGAAGATATGACACTGGGGCTCGCACAAAACGATGGAACAGTCTCTAACAATGAAGTGGGATGCCGTCTGGGCCAGGGTGATCTTGTTTTAAAGTTATTTGCTTGCTACAACTATATCATCAGTAGTTATTGGCGGAACGTCGATGATATCGGAATACTGCATTAACGGATCAATATTTGCAAGCTGGTGTGAATCTTTGTACACACTTTGAAAATAGTTGGAAAAAGCCGAAACGACACATTGGGGTCCGTGGTAAGAGTGATTAGTGTCTTTCATAGTGGCTGGAATGCGGGATTAAGCTATCTTGCTTTGAATAAAAGACCAGAAGTTTGATGAATCAGAAGTTATGCTTATTTCGGCATGCCGGATATATTCTCTGTATCTTGTCGGAGCTCGATTTAATTAAGCTGCGCAAAGATTTGTATCTGGAGAGGTGAAATGTAGATTTATAAGCTTTAAAGTCACGATAGGCCTTTTCATTTTTGAATACATTGTCAATGAGTTCCTTGGTAAATCATGGAGGAAAGCGCCTACGCCTCGAAAGTGCACAGGTAGCGAATATAATATTTAGAATTTCATAAAAACTCTGACATGAGTTACCGACATCTGTGCCATTGAAAACAGGCGACCAGTCAGTGTTCGACATTAGCTCATAAAATTGATTTTTCTGAAATTATTAAGGTGTAGATCATCATTGTTTACAGGAAAGTTGCCTATGTGAGGGAGGGCCGCTTGAAAATTGATCAGTAAGGATGGATGATACGGATCTTCATTAGCAAGTGGTACGTCGCTTTTTTGCAGGAAAGTTTTAAAGTTAGGAAAAACTAGATCCCAACAGCGGTTGCGGAGCTATATTGTTTGTGGCGGTGGCTCATGTTAGGTGTATTATTTTATTATATTGGCGAAGGCTAGTATTTCACTGAATCCAGTCAAAATTCTGTGTTTAGCATTAGCAACGTGTACGTATTTGTTTATATTAATGGTTACATGTTTTGTTTAGAATATTAGTATAATTTTTAACTAAGAAATACCGTTACAAAAATAACAGGACAGTAAACAATATAAATTTTATCCACTTTCGATTATTAAGCTGAATTTGTAATTTTTTTTACGGTAGTGACACACACACTAAAGGGAGATCCTATGGCGCTCGACGAGCGGTGTGTTTGCGAAGGTTATGATTGACACGATTCTTGAATCGTTGTAGGTTGTAATTAGGGGGAACCAGATGTCCTGGGAGTGAGTTCCACAGTGATGCAGTGCGCCAGACAAAGGAGTTCTTGTAAAGCGATGTTCTAGGTATTTCCAGTTGTACGCCGTACTGGTGCGCTTTTGCCGTCTGTCGTGACTGTCTGACAGGCGTTGCCAGGGGCGGCATGGGGCGGGCCAAATCCTGTGAATATCTGCCGTGAAAGTATCTGCAAAACAGGGACATCTTGGCCACAAGTCTGCTGTGTTCCAGACTATCCAGATTCCGCGTCAACTCCGAGTCACCGACAACACGTACAGCTCTCTTCTCAATGGAATCCAGCAGCTTTAGTGTGTGCTTTGGTGCGGCACCCCAGATGTGTGAGCAATGTTCTAAGCACGGTCTTATTTGCGCTTTGTAGAGCAAGAGCAACTGCTGGGGTGTATATAGTTTTTTGTTGCCAAATAGCACAACAAGCTTCTGGGAGGCTGATTTTGCGATGTTAGCAACGTGGCCATGCCAGGACACATTGCTGTTGACCGAGACACCCAGCAGTCCGATTGACGAGGATGAAAGAATGGTCGATCCTGATGCCATAATGATGTCAGGGCCCGCCGTATTGGCCCTCTTGGTAAACGTGGCTGCTTGGATCTTTGCCGCATTGAACTGGACCAAATTTATGTCGCCCCAAATTTGAACTTTCTCCAGGTCTTGATTAATTGCTGTAATCTGCTCCTGTCTGTGGTGCTAAGTCTCAGTCGGTGGTAAATGTTTTTCTGGTCTAAATTGGGAGACAAGGGTACTGTCATCTGCAAAACTGTAAACAGGAATTTTCGTTTCGGTCAGCAGGTCGTTAATATAGATGAGGAACAGAGTTGGTGAAAGAATTGCGCCCAGATGCACGCCCGCGTAATTAAATTATTTAGGTATTATTAGGTAATATGTGGTATTATTTGGTATTATTTGGTATTTTTTGGTATTATTTGGTATTATTTGGTATTATTTGGAATTTTTTGGTATTTTTTGGTACTATTTGGTATTATTTGGCAATTTTTACGATATTTGGTATTTTTTTATATAATATTGGTATTTTCTGGTATTATTTGTCAAATATGGTATTTTAGTGTACAAATTCTAGTCAGCGGTTAACCCCTCGCGTATAGGTATCTACGATTTCACGAATAATTTTTTTTTCACTAGAAAGGGGGTGTCCTATAGGGTAGTTTAAGCTAAAAAAATCGGAGGATCCCCCACATTTGAGCCGAAAAAAAGCCCCCAAAGTTCGAGTTTTGAGGTTAATTGACGTAGAACGGACAAAGTGCCTCTACTACTTTCCCAGGTGTAACGTGAAAATAAGGAAATTGAACGGGCAAATAATAAAATTTTAGTAATGGACGCCCGGTACAGTGTTGCCAAAAGTGGCGCATTTCAGCCGATTTTGGGTATGCCATGGGTTAGCACTTTTCCTTTTGTTGAGCCCCGGACCGACCGGAGGTCATGCGTGAAGTGAAATATTCATAACCCAAATCTAACCCAAGCTAACCAAAATTGTTTCGCCTAGGCTTGCGTGAAGAAAGGCTTGCGCTTCGCGCAAGCCTTTCTTCGCGCAAGTGCATACTGGCTTAAACGAGACGAAACTAACCCAAACTAACCAAAGCTAACCCAAACTAACCAAAGCTAACCCAAACTAACCAAAGCTAACCCAAACTAACCAAA
>MU196999.1:0-10197 GCA_016904865.1 Pissodes strobi | reverse complement strand
TATTATTATTATTATTATTATTATTATTATTATTATTATTATTATTACCCCTTTTTGGTGCTTTTGGTTAGTTTTGGGTAGTCGTTCAATCAACTTTCGGTTAATTTAATAAGTTTGAAAGAAACAATTATTATGTTATAGAACATGGAGTTAAAATGTCGATTGATAAATTCGGATCACACATACTTTTCAAATATCAAAGTAAATTATTAAAATCTGAAAATGTTCCTACTTTTTCCTCTTCATCTTCTGAGATCTTAAATATTGCGGATATTAATAAAGAAAAATTGTACTATAACATTGTTTTACCTTTTATCGGAAAATGGGATTCCATTACGAATCAATATGAATTACTTCAAAATTGTAGAACTACGTATGTTTCCTCATTCAGAGAGGGGTATAGTTGAATATTCGAAAGAAGATGTTGTTCTTCATGTGAACGAACAAGCAATACCATATAGAACGAAAACTAAAATTATATCTGGTGATGTAATTAGTTTTCATAATGCAAAAAAAATTGATAAGATATTTACCGAAGTTTTATGGAGAATAAAATGTTCAATTTTAATAGAATATTAAAAAAAATTAACTTACAACTATAACAGATAACTTTAAAGAAGATGGTGTTATTGAACTTCATAAGGCAAGCCAAAAAAATACAAACGTCGGGAGTTAAAGTAAATGGTTTAAGTGATTTATGGCAAGCTGATTTAGTCGAAATGATACCTTATTGAAAATTCAATAGATGATATCGTTACATAAATGTTGGTAGTAATTAATGTATTCTCAAAATATGTTTGGATATAACCAATTAAATCATAATCAGGAAAAGAAGTTACTAAGGCTATGAGAAAAATTTTGGAAAGCGTTGAAAGTGTTCAAAAAACTCTTCAAACTAATATGGGAAAATAATTCTTTAACAAAGATTTTCAAATGTTAATAGTTGATTTTAACATAAATCATTACAACACTTATTCTAATTTGAAAGCAAGTCTGGTGGAAAGAGTGAACGGACCTATAAAAAATTTTATGTGGAAAAAATTCGGCTTGCGCGGAACGTACTAATGGATAGATATTTAAGATGAAATAGTTGAAAAATATAATAACACAAAACATTCGACAACCGACAAAAAGCAAAATGAAGTTAACAAAAATAAGAGAAAGATATTTTAAGGTTAGTTTTTACTTACGCAAAAACAATTGATTTAGTGTTGAGGATTATGTGCGGATTAGCAAGCAGCGAGAAGCATTTTTCAAAAGTTACATGCCGAATTGGACAAATGAAATATTTCGCATAATAAAAGTTAAACTTACAAATCCTACAATATATTTGCTTCAAGGTGAAAAAGCCAAGAAATTGAAAGAGGGTTCTATGAAGAAGAGTTGCAGAAAGTTAAACATCCCGATGTCGATTTGGTAGAAACAGCCTTAAGAAAGAAGGGAAATAAAATATATGTTAAATGGCTCGGATTGAATAAATGACACAATTCGCGCTTGCCTATAGGCAGAGGGCCATACCACCATCAAATACAGTTTATTTTTATTTTCAAAAATATTTATTGATTTCTTCATAATATTTTTCATTGAAAGATTGTTTTTTCACTTTTCTTCCAATTGTTCCGGATACAGTAACAGCATTTCCAGCATCATACATATATTTTCACCATAGATATTCTGATTTGGATTGAGCCCTTCATATATATCGGATAGAATGTTTCTTGATTGTGTGCAAAGGCTAATTTGAAACAATTTGAAGTATTTCTCAAAATCTTGTTTCTTAATTATTTGAATTCTGTAATCCACAATATCAATGAGCGACTATAATTTTTCAACAGAACTGCATGAAAGATAAACGTAATTTCCATCCAATTTTTGAATTTGTAAGATGAGACAATCATTGAAATTATGAAAGCTTAAAGTAATGTTGCCACACATCAGCGATTGTGTATTAGAACTAGACGAATAAAAGTAATTAGCTACCACTTCCTGGTATTCCAGCAGAGTTTTCCATTCCTCTTCATTCAGGCTTACATAAATCCGTTAATACCTCCAATAAGAATTTTTGATGCAAAGTCACTTATATTCCAACAGCTATGAACGTGGATGAAGAGTTATTTCAATAATACACTTTAGAAGTTTTTCATTAATTTTTATACTTGAATCATCTTTGATAAACACATTATTAGTATTGGTGTTATACTCATTAATGTTACTGAAATTAGTATAAATGTTGATTAATTCGTGTGATCTGCTAAACTGAACTGTTTCGAGTAAGTCCTCGATGATATAATATGATCCTCATGATGCAATATTATTCCCACTATTTCATCAAAAATTTTGACGGTTGCTAGTTTTAATTATATTCGTGTTATTCTGTTTTAAATTTATAATACATAACTCCTAACACTGTTGAACGAAAATAAACCTACTGTTAATACTACATTAAAAATATAAGATATAAAACGCTTGGAATTTTCTTGCTCGTTGAAAAGGGAACAGCTTAAACATGTAAGATTTGTTGATTTTATATGGTTTTCTTTATGTATCATTTCCGAACATTCATCATTTTTACGTTTGATGATCCAATCTAAGCCATAAATGGTATTGTTTACGTAATAATAAAAAATTTTGAAGAATATGCTATTGTTCATCTGCTGCATTTTAAAGCAAAACGCTTGGTTGCTATTATTAAGTTTTTCAATTCTCATATTGCCGCGAGTATTCGCGATGACAGTTCTTTTAATTTTTTCTTAATGCCTCCACCAATCTGTCATCATACGTTTGAATCGCGATGCCACGCCTTACTCAGCGTGCAGGGGTATAACTCCGATGGTAGTACGAGATTCTTTACGTAAGGTGAGAAGCGAAGATAAAGAAAGCACTTAAAAAACAATAAAGTATATTAGATAAACTTAATGAGAAAAGATTAACAATGTGTATTGGTCAAAGACTTAACGATAGGATTTTGACAGCGTTAAATTAACAATGTGTATTGGTCAAAGACCCAACGATACAGTTTTAACAGCGTTTACTGGTCAGAAACTTAATGAGACTAGCCTATACCCAATTATTAAGATGCGCATGCTTTCTCGACTTGACGTATGTTTTATGAATTGTTTATAGGTCTTTTTGGTCACTGCTTTGTAAATATAGTTTATCTTATGTTGTGTTGTGTTTTATTTAATGTTAAGGTATCTAAGAGCACTTGGACACTACACTTTGAACTACTTGACAGACTACTTAGAAACTTCACTCGAAGAACTTTGACAGACTCGACTTTTCTACTGTGGTTAATGAAACCACTAGTCTTAGCAGTCGATGTGGCTAACCAAGTACTAGGTTTGGGGCAGGAAAAGGATTATAACTTTAGCAATCGTATGACTAACCAAAGAGCGGATTGAACCAAAAGCAGTCATGTGACTAACCCTGGAGCTGGTTTAGGTGAGACCAAAAGTCTGACGAACTGAAGGTTTGCCAGTGTATTTATATTAGAGAAATTGCTGATCATTGCATGCTTAAGGTTCATAATCGCTCCCGTTGACTGCTCGCGTTGTTTATAGTTTGCTTTTAAAGTTTATTAAATAATTCCCAAGTTCAAGTTCAAACTTGGGACAGGGTGATAATTAGTTAATAGCTTTATGAATTATTATATTTGACAATATGATAACATGAATGCGGTAATTCATAATCTGATGTATTTTTAAAACAGACTAGACTATGTGTCATTCTATATGGAATATGCACATATAAAATATTTCTTTTAATGTAATATAACAAAATATATGGGGTTAGAGACATGATAAGAACACTTTGAACTTTTAATTATATATGGCAATAAACAAGAAGAGACAATTCTATTGTTTAGTATCGAAGAAGCAGTTATAGGAGGCGGTCGTGTTCCGTTCGTTGGCTCCGCCGGTATTGAGTGTTTGTTTTCTTATGATTTGTTTTGATATTCTGTTTTGTTCCCATATCGTGTCGACGTGCTAGTTTACGCTTTTCCTGACTCAACATCTGTACATATACCTGAGGGGGGTGAGGCCTATTGGGGTTGGCTCTGACAGAGAAGCTTTGGCTGCCTGTAAGTCTCTTGCGCTGGAGAATTTGGAGCTTGTTGTGGAGAAAAGTGCGAAGAAGGATGGTGAGCTGGATATGGACCCGATGACTGCACCTATAGTGCGGTTGTCGCGAGATTCGGATGCGGCTACTGGTCGTTATATGCTAGCTAGACTGAGGGACCCCTCCATATTAAAGACTCTTCGGCTATTCCTTGCCTATCTCCATGGCCAACCCTCCAGTGTGTGGTTTGAAGGGCACAGCAACACTAGCATCAAATTAGCTCTAGCTTCAAATGCACTTCCTAGTGACGTGGACTCCTTGCGTAAGTTCTACTATCGCTTCACGACGCCTATGGCATTGGTTCGGTGGGGTTGAAACGTTATCTGTCTGCCTTCAGGTCTTTCCTTTCATCGGAGAGACTTCAACACCTTTAGAAGGTTACGAAAAGTCATAGCAATTATTTTTCTACTGGCTCTCCGATTAGAGGGGGTAATTTTTAGGTAGATTGACGTGAACAGCGGATCAAACACCCTCTGAAAATTTGATGATGTCAAGCTTAGTGTTTTTCTTATTAATATTCAGGTCTTAAGACACAAAACTATTTCTTTTATTAGAAGAGCTTAATTTTCCAGAAATTATTGCCATAACTGAAGATTGGTTAAATGTTGATGAGCCTGTGTTTATCAAAAATTACGCTACAGTAACTAGATTTAATAGAAGTAATTTATCTCATGGAGATACTTTGATAATGTCTACTAACAACGACTATTCGGCAGTGACTAAGTTCGATAATTAATTGTCTGAAAAAGATTTGAATTTTTCATCGTCTATCATAATGCTTATGACCTCTATCTTGTTTGTATTTACAGAACACCTGACGCTGAGATGCACATATTCAGTCAAAGATTACTGAGCTTGTTTGAGCCCCTGCCTTTAAAAAGTAAATTAATTTCGTGTGTCGATCTTAATGTTGAATTTTCTAGTGTGTGTGCTGCTCAAGAATCTCTCCGGTCCATTTTCGACTCTTTTGGTATAATCATGCATATTAATTCACCAACTAGAAAAAGTAAAACTAGTTCAAGTACTATAGACTATGTCATGTCATCTTTTGATCTAGAATTCGTTGACTGTACTGTCTTTAACTCGGGGTTCTCTAATCATGATGCAGCATTAACAGAATTTTCGCTAAATCCAAATGCAAAATTGCTTCACGCAAATTATGCCGAATTTATTCGGACAAAAATTTTCTAAATTTCAAGAACCTATGTCTAACAACTGACTGGCTCTGATTTGGCACAATTTGCGTGAAGCAATTTTGCATTTTGATTTTACCAAAAATTCTGTTAATACTGCCTCATGATTAGAGAAACCCGAGTTAAAGACAGCACAGTCAACGAATTCTGGATCAAAAGATGACACGACATAGTCTATAGTACTAGATCTAGTTTTACATATTCTAGTTGGTTAGTTAATATGCACGATTATACCAAAAGAGTCATAAATGGACCGGAGAGATTCTTGAGCAGCTCACACACTAGAAAATTCAACATTAAGATCAACACACAAAATTAATTTGCTTTTTAAAGGCAGGGACTCAAGCAAGCTCAGTAATCTTTGACTGAATATATGCATGTCAGCCTCAGGTGCTCTGTAAAAACAAACAAAATAGAGGTCATAAGTATTATGATAGCCGATGAAAAATTTAAATCTTTCTCAGACGATTAGTTATCGAACTTAGTCACTGCCGAAAAGTCGCTGTTAGTAGACATTATCATAGTATCTCCATGAGATAAATTACTTCTATTAAACCTAGTTACTGTAGTATAATTTTTGACAAACACAGGCTCATCAACATTTAACCAATGTTCAGTTATGGCAATGATTTCTGGAAAATTAAGCTCTTCTAATAAAAGAAATAGTTTTTGTCTTAAGGACTGAATAATAATAAGAAAAACACTAAAATTGACACCATCCAATTTTTTAGAGGGTGTTTGATCCTTTGTTCGCGTCAATCTACCTGAAAATTCCCCCCATTAATCGGAGAGCCAGTAGAAAAATAGAATAGAAATATGACTTTCCGTAACCTTCTGAACCTGTTGAAGAAGAAGAGCCTTTAATATGGAGGGGCCCCTCAGTTTAGCTAGCATAAAACGACCATTAGCCGCATCCGAATCTCGCGACAACCGCACTATAGGTGCAGTCATCCGGTCCATATCCAGCGCACCATCCCTCTTCGCACTTTTCTCCACAACGACCTCAAAATTCTCCAGCGCAAGAGACTTACAGGCAGCCAAAGCACAGCTTATACCGTACCGAATCAGTTATTTAACTCTCCACGTGTTTTGAAGCAATAAAATCCAACCAATAGGAGCATTTTCCTCATATTCTGGGCGTCTGCAACCGGCCGAATTATATGAGGGCGACTTCGTTTATTTATGAATAACGGCATCGGTCTGGTGTCCAATGTAGTGTTATCTTTTTCTATTAGAACAGTTTGCCGAATCGAAGAGATATAAACAGATGCCACACCTGGTTGAGTCGGAAACTGAACACACCGCACAGCGTTGGACTCTCGATTTTTTTGACAAGAACCAGCAGATTACGTTCTTAGATTGGATTGTTTGCGTGTTATTATATTTGTGCTCGATTATTTAATTATTTAAGTGTGTTAACTTTTTGGACATTTAATCATTAAAGAGTTTTCATTGTTAACCATGGTCGTACGTTGTTTTGTCTGCAAAGGGTACAAGAAAGCCAATCCAGCTTCAGGATATTTTAGTTTTCCGAAAGATGAAAGGTTGTAAGTAGATGTTTACATTAAGTATTGAGATTAAAGTATAGTTCATTCATATCACATTGCTTGATAAATTAATATTCTACGTCGATAATTGTTTGGCTCCCTTCTGCAGGAAGTTTAACTTTTTAAACTTGAGACATAAATTGTAGTTTTGTCTAGTCTCTGAGCATCCCATAATAAAGGCAACCAATTTAGAACCGTCACACTAATATTACAAAGGTTGTATGTAAATTTAATTAGAAATAAGTAGTGAACAATGTCACATACCTACAACTATATAAATGGCTTCGAGTGACGAAATAACAATTTATTAAGGCCGTTTGACGCGATCACATTTTTGATAAAATTTCTGCCCATAGTAATCTTTCGAAAACGGCAATCTTACTTTGCGCTCGAAAAACACACAGAACTTTTTCTACAGCCGCATTTTTTAAAATTAAATGCACATTTTCCTCTATACTTATTCTGAAATTTGCAAATGACAGTCAGGTTGACTATGTTCGAGCTTCGGGCATATTAGAACAGAAGTGCCTGCAACAAACTAACAAACGTACGACTGTCATTTATTTTTCTTCGGTTTCCATGACCATTCATAGCACGCTAGACGGAAAAAGTGACACAAAATAAGGATCCACGGCATCCACGGCACGGAAATAGTTATTTGTGTAGTTAGAGCGCAAAGTAACGGATTGCCGCTTGAGAAAACGGCAATGTTACTTTGCGCACGAAGAACACACAGAACTTTTTCTACACCCGCATTTTTTAAAATTAAATGCACATTTTTCTCTATACTTACTCTGAAATTTGCAAATGACTGTCAGTTTTGACATATCATATTCGAGCTTCGGGCATATTTAGAACCGGAGTGCCAGCAACAAACTGTAATAAACGCACGACTGTCATTTATTTATCTTCGGTTTCCATGACCATTCATAGCACACTCGACGGAAAAAGTGAGAATTTTCTTTTCCATGTTCGCGCTAGAGCGCAAAATTAGGATCCACGGCATTCGTCGATTTTGCGATTTCATTTCAATTTCGTAATTAGTTATTTTGCGCGCGGCTGTAGAAAAATTGATATTCTATGTTCATATCAAAATATTTATATATTTATTTACACTTATAAACACCATATTCATGGTTATGTATAAATGACTGATCATTCTCGATCACGTTTACCTTTTGTTATCAATTTCACTTACATATCATGTTTAATTTAATTTACTAAAAATGTAAACTAAATTAAATCCAGTCCGTCTCTGTTGAGTTCCAGCTGGCCATTAAAACCTAACATTTTTAATGTATGAAGGGCATGCGCGAAAAATGAGGAAAGCATGAAAAAGTCAAATCTGGCTTCATCGACATCAAAGGAGCCGACGTAGAGTTAAATAACTGATTCGGTACGGTATAAGCTGTGGCCAAAGCTTCTCTGTCAGAGCCAACCCCAATAGGCCTCACCCCCTCTACACGATATCGGAACAAAACAGAATATCAAAACAAATCAAAACAAAACAAACACTCAATACCGGCGGAGCCAACGAACGGGACACGACCGCCTCGTATAACTGCTTCTTCGATACTAAATAATAGAATAGCCTCTTCTTTTTATTGCAATATATAATTAAAAGTTTAAGGTGTTTTAATCGTGTCTCTACCCCCCATATGTTTTGTTATAATTATATTAAAAGAAATATTTTATAGGTGCATATTCCATATAGAATGACACATAATTTAGTCTGTTTTTAAAAATACACCAGATTATGAATTACCGCAATCATGTCATCATATGAGAATTGAAAAATGTAATAATAGCAACCAAGCGTTTTGCTTTAACCCTTTTCAACGAGCAAGAAAATTCGAAGTGATATATCTTATATTTTTAATGTAGGTTTATCTTCGTAGCAGTGTTAGGGATTATATATTATAATTTTAAAACAGAATAACAAGAATATAATCAAAACTAACAACCGTCAAAATGTTTGATAAAATATTGGGAATAATATTGCATCATGAGGATCATATTATATCATCGAGGACTTACTCGAAACAGTTCAGTTTAGCAGATCACACGAAATAATCAACATTTATACTAATTTCAGTAACATTAATGAGTTAATGTGTTTAAGAAAGATGATTCAAGTATAAAAATTAATGAAAAACTTCCAAATTCTAAAGTTTATGAATTAAATAATTCTTCATCCAAATTCATAGCTGTTGGAATATAAGTGATTTTACACCAAAAATTATTATTGGCGGCATTAACGGATTTTATGTGAGCCTGAATGAAGAGGAATAGGAAACAGCAGTTGTAGCTAATAAGTAATTAGCTTAGCTTATTCTTCTAGTTCTAATACACAATCGCTGATGTGTGGCAACATTACATTAAGCTTTCATAGTTTCAATGATTGTCTCATCTTACAAATTTAAAAATTGGATGGAAATTACGTGTATCCTTCATGCAGTTCTGTTGACACATTATAGTGCGATTGTGGATTACAGAATTCAAATAATTAGGAAACAAGATTTTGAGAAGTATTTCAAATTGTTTCAAACTAGCCTTTGCACGCAATCAAGAAACATTCTATCCGGGCTAAATCCAAATCAGAATATCAATAGTTAAAATATATGTGTGATGCTAGAAACGCTGTTATTGTATCCGGAACAATTGGAAGAAAAGTTAAAAACAATCTTTTAATTAAGAAATATTATGAAAGAATTAGTCAATATTTTTGAAGACAAAAATAAACTATATTTGATGGTCGTATGGCCCTCTGCCTATAGGCAAGTGCGAATTGTGTCATTTATTCAATACGAGCCATTTAACATATGTTTTATTTCCCTTCTTTCTTAAGGCTGTTTCTACCAAATAGACATCTGGATGTTTAACTTTCTGCACCTCTTCTTCATAGAACCCTTTTTCAATTTCTTGGCTTTTTCATCTTGAATCAAATATGTTGTAGGATTTATAAGTTTAACTTTTATTATGCGAAATATTTCATTTAACCAAATCGGTATGTTACTTTTGGAAAATGCTTCTCGCTGCTTGCTAATCCGCACATAACCCCAACA
This sequence comes from Pissodes strobi, assembly GCA_016904865.1. Classification (NCBI taxonomy): domain Eukaryota; kingdom Metazoa; phylum Arthropoda; class Insecta; order Coleoptera; family Curculionidae; genus Pissodes; species Pissodes strobi. Next base: position 273 of record MU196999.1, on the reverse strand, counting down.
CTAAATTTTGAAACTTTTGGATCAAATGTTTTTGCGTAAGTAGAAGCTAATCTTAAAATATCTTTCTCTTATTTTTGTTTACTTCATTTTGCTTTTTATCGGTTGTCGAATGTTTTGTGTTATTATATTTTCAACTATTTCATCTAAAATGTCTATCCATTAGTACCTACCACGCAAGTCGAATTTTTTCCACATAAATTTTTTTATAGTTTCCACCATACTTGCTTTCAAATTAGAATAAGTGTTGTAATGATTTATGTTAAAATCAACTAT
>JAEQML010080656.1:0-11518 GCA_016904865.1 Pissodes strobi | reverse complement strand
TGATCTTGTATCGAATTAGTTTCATACAATTGCCGTTCACTGTATATATTTCACTCTATATCAAAAACCGTAGTGAAAACGTTGATCCAAGCGTGAATTGTGCGAGCGTACCAGTTTTTATTCAAAATAATTAATTATAACATTCTTATTCTCACAGTCGCTTTTGTACGAGACATATTGTTAGAGATCATCTGAACAAAAAATTTAGTTATATGTTTGAAACAATTATACACATCTTTCTGTAAAACATTAAAAAAATTAATTAAAATAAGTGGAGCATCTAGTTAACGACATAACTAGTTACATAAATTATTTTCTCTTGCTTATTATACATTATAGCGTAGACTAATACGGAGAGCTTGCAGAACTATAGGATAATAGAAATTATTTAAGCACTAAATTAAAATTGATATTCAAAACGAACCTCTAGAGAGAGGAAGATTCACTATGTTTAAATTATAAATCGATTATTCCAGCAGAGATGATGAACATTTTTCATTTAGTTCACGAAGTGTGACATGCCATTATTTTAGAGCTGCAAGTAAAAGCGAGCTCGTACTTACTTAACTCGATATGCCTCGAATTATGTTATCCATTTTTACATTTCATCGAAATGAGACAATCGGTTGCCGCATCTACTAACGATGGCCTATAAAGATAAAGTGATATGTCAAATTGTTTTTGGTTTGACCAAACACACGCTCTGATAGACTTTTAAAACTATTTTTTCTACTATTACTGCCATGATATTTCTTAGAGCTTAATATATGCTATATTAAATATTATTGGATTATAATAATATGTAGAAGATATATAAAGATGTATATATATGACGAAAGCTTTTGTAATTCCTAATCGTAAAACATTCTCGCTGCTCCTGCCACTATACCCTGGATATAAATGATAAATGTAAAAACTGTTGGCATGAACCGCTACAAATTTGTTTAGCATATACAATAGGACAATTGGGTTTCTAATTCTAATAATAATAATTTAATTTTTTATTCAGGTAAAATAATTCATAGGTTTAACGATCATTTTTCTTTAACGATGAATGGGCGACGTTCACTTCAGAAAAGCATTCTTAATGAAGTGTTCATACACGTAACTCAAAAAGTCTAATGAAAAAGAAAAATATATACCGGATGCGTACTTCAATTCTTAGACATAAAATGACCTTTCCTTCCTTCTTCTTTTGGTTTTTCTTCATAAGCTGCTTCAACCCTCAAACCATCGTATTTACCTTACATCTTAACAATAACTTTGGGAATATGTGGAGTTTTGGGTAAAAATTCCTTAAAACCCTCTTCAAGGGTTTCTTCAAAGAAATTGTCCAGGTCAATGCATCCATATACATACCTACTTTTCATTCACAAGAGCCGCATTGGAAAAATTTGTTGATTAATTTAGATATTTATTGTAATCTTCAACACAACTATCAAAATCACTTAGAAGTACTTAGCCGCATAGCCAAATATTCGATGAATGATAAAATTGATTGTGGTCAGTTATACTACTCATGTGAGAATCGCGATGTCCAGCGTCACACATCTTTAATAAGAAATATGAGTTTCGAGTATTCTGTTATGTGAAATTTTACAACTATTACACTTATTACATTTTATCTACCACTTTTTTATATTATGATATAAGTAAAGTACTTTTACGTTTTTCCTTGGGTTCTAAACGAAAATACAACTTTTACTATTTTAAATTAATTCTATCTTTATTCTTTATCACTGTATACAATTAAACGCACTGAGCTACTCTTATAACTTTACAACTAATAGCTCTTTACAATTCAGCTAACTCCTGTTCCGGAATCTTCACGGCCGGCGTAGACGGGACAAGGCTAGTTCTATAGGGTAGCACAAAAACATTCAGATGGTTGCTAGCCGTGACATTGGCTCCCTCTTAAACCTAATCGTCCCAATCAGCTACTTCATGTTCCTGATATGCTTTGAGCCTGTCGAGTTAAACAACTTTCAGTTTGCTTCTGGGGTTACGTTAAATTCTATACACTACGTCATTAATTCTTTTGATGATTGCATAGGGTCCTTCCCATACTGGCGTTAGCTTGGCAGATCTTCATTTCCTCCTTTGCGGATTATATAACCAGACTTTATGGTTCATCTGGAATCCTATAGAATAAGCTTTGCTAAGCGTGTCTTCATTCGGCCACTGGCCTTCTCCGTATTTTCTCTGACTAAGTCATGGATGTATAGTAACTTTTTCTTAAGGGAGTCCGCGTAGTCTTGAATTTCCATTTCCTGGTCGTCTGGCATTCCTAATAGTAGGTCACAGGGTAAACGGAGTTCTCTTCCAATCAAAATCATGGCTGGTGTTAGTCTTGTCGTGTCATGGACTGCTGATCTATATGCCATTAAAAATAGTGGTATGTGTTGGTCCCAATCTTTCTGATGTTCATATACGGCCTTTAAAAAATGTTCTTCGATGGTCTTGTTAAACCTCTCAACCATGCCGTCTGATTGTGGATGTAAAGCTGTAGTCCGTGTCTTATGGATGTTGAGTAAATCACAGATTTTCTGGAAAATCCTTGATTCGAAGTTGCGTCCCTGATCTGAGTCCAGCTCTGAGGGAACACCAAATCTGCTAAATAGGTTATTTTCGAGGACCTCTACTATGGTAACAGCTTCTTGATTGGGAACGCAAATACTTCAGGCCATTTACTGAAGTGGTCAATTGCCACTAAAATGTACTTGTTACCATTATTTATTTCTGGAAAAGGACCAGCTACGTCAATGGCGATACGTTCAAACGGTAGGCCCACATTATACTGTTTCATTTTCCCCCTAGATCTTGTTTTGGGTCCTTGACTTGTGGCACAGATTGAGCACTGCCGACACCACGATTTCATATCCTGGCAGTAGTTGACCCAGTAAAATCTGTCGCGAATCTTGTCAATCGTTTTGTTAACTCCGAGATGAGCACTAGACTTTCCATTATGAACCATGAACCACTAGTTATGTTCAGGTTTAGAAGTGTTCGACTGTAGTATTCGATAGCTCGTTCTTCTTCTGCTTGTACTTGCGATAAAACCGCTCCGATGCTGGTGTTGCTTGCGTCTGTGTCCAATACAAATTTACTCTTTTGTTCCGGATATCCCAATATTGGACTAGACATAGAGCCGCTTTTAAATTCCCTAACGCAAAATCACACTTATGATCCCAGTTATAATTTGCTCGTTCTTCATGGAGCTTAGGTAGGGGTGCAGCTATATCTGCAAATCCTTCGACAAATCGTCTATAATAAGTACATAATCCAAGGGAGCTCCGCAGTTCGTGTTTGTCACGTGGACGAGGCCAATCTTTGATTTGCTGTAATCTTTCGTTGATCGGTTTGGATTCCCTCTGATGACACGACATGCGCGAGAAAATCAACTTTTTATTGAAAAAAAAAACATATCTTTGGATTCAGTAAGAGCTAAGCATTCTTGATTCTAGTAAAAACTTCATGCAGGTTTTGTAGGTGCTATTCGAAAGTGTTTCTCATTACCAATCAAGATATACCAGGCATGTCTTCCAAGTGAGGCCTCGTAGAACGACTTCCATAAGACGCTCGAAAGTAGCGGGGGCATTGCATAGTTCGAAGGGCATAACTTTAAATTGATATAAACCACTTCCGATGGAGAAGACAGTCTTTTCCTTATCCTGTTCGTCAATGCCTAGGTGAAAGTAGCCGCTCTTTAAATCGAGTGTTGAGAACCAATGAGAACCTGCTAGTGTCGTCAACGTGTCGTCAATTCTGGAAAGTGGATAGCTGTGCTTCTTGGTGACGTCATTGAGCCTTCTATAGTACACGCAGCGTCTGGTACTCCCATCCTTCTTGGTGACTAAGACAACAGGAGATGACCATGGGCTTGATAACTCTTCAATAATTCTATGGTCAAGCATTTTATCCACCTCTTGCTGCTTCGTCATTGGTAACCTCCGAGGATGCTGCCGTATGGGGTGAGCACGTTTGATAAATTGCACACTTTTCTTCAGTTCTTCGGAAGACCGATCACGCCACGACTTCTGGAAATGTTCTAGGACTTCCTTAGATGATGTTGAGGGTGTTACTTTTGACCGCGTTTCGCAACTGCTTACCCACTGCATCGGCTCGCAAGCGGCTATTACATCTCCTTTATTGATTTTGATGGAATTGGATGAAATATTTGCTATCCTTATCGGTATTTCGCCGTCGGTTTTGACCAGTGATTTTCCTACGAGGTGTTTGTCAAATTTACCAATTCCGTAAATTTATCCTAGTCAAATTTTCCAATTCCGCAAATTTTCACTAGTCAAATTTACTAATTCCGTAAATAGACCAAAAAATTTGTTGGATAAGTCCGATGCAGCCTCCAAAATCCTCTACTTTCCCAAAAATTATCTGCTCGGTATTTCCGCTTATTCTGACAGTACTTGTCGCCACTACTTTAGTCAGTGTGCCACCGTCAGTTTTGGTAAGGATGAACTCTTCGGAGCCAAACTTCAGAAGGTTAAGTTTATTGTCAAAAGAGGATCCATGTTGACCGATGAGGTCCATCCTTAAAATAAATTCGACTTCTATGTCGGCTACTAACACTGTGAGGTGCAATTTAATTCTTACAAGTTGAAGTTCAATATCCATTGCCCCAAGTACTTCAGCTGTCTCACCGGTAACCGTACGTAAAACTACATTCTTCGATAGGGGTAGAACTTCTACTCTATTTACTCCGTTGGACCTTATCAAAGATTCCGCCGCACCAGTATCATAGTAATTGTCATGGCTCTTCCGTTGATCTTTCCTTTAATAGTTAGGCTGTCGGTGGCTTTCTCTAGGCTTTTATGGAGGCGACCCTGGGGGCTTTATCTTCTTTAGCCAACACCCGCCCCGCTTGTGTTATTCCAACCATTGGCAACAGCAGCGGCAAATTGTCTTCTGTGCATTGTCCTGGATGTTTGATCGTCATACGTTGGAGGTTTGATATTCTGCCCTGTGGTAAATAAAACCTTCTCGGTGGGTCCTTGATTTTTTAGTCTGGTAACTTCTGCTTGTAGATTCTTAATTTTTTTCTGTAAGTTTCCTACTTTTTTGTACATTTCCTTTTTGTACATTTCCAACTTTTTTTATACATTTCCCACTACTTTTTGTACATTTCCAACCTCTATTTATATATTTCCAACTTCTTTTTGTACAGTTCCAAATTCTTTTTGGATATTGTTTACTTCTTTTTCAAATTTCTCATTTTGCCAGTCCATATTTTCTGTAATTTTCCTTGCTCGCCTACAATTACATCCAGCATCCATTTCTGAAACTGGTTCTATTCTGCTTGCCTTTTATGTTCTTTGTTTTGAAAGTTCTTCTGAAGCCGGTCCTGTTCTGCTTGCCTTTTACGTTGATCATTTTCCAGATCCGCTTGCTTTTCATCTTCTTGATCGTGAAAGCCGATCCTGTTCTGCCTGCCTATTGTCTTTTTGGTCTTGCAAAATTTTCTGAAGCCGGTCCTGTTCTGCTTGCCTTTTACGTTCATCTTCTTCCCGATCCGCTTGCCTTTTATGTTCCTGATCTTGAAAAAATGTCTGAAGCCGCTCCTGTTCTGTTTGTCTCTCAGCATTTCGATTTTCCATGAAATCGGCCAACATTTTATTTATTTGCTCCATTTCTGCCGTTTGTTGCCTTGTATTGATCATAGAATGTTATAAAATGTTCACAGAATCCACCAATTAAAACGGTCTCGTTGACGTACTTGTATCCTCTTCTCTCCTCGAATAATAACTTCAAATGTCAGATCCCTTTTCAATCCAACTTCTGACACCAAATGTTACGTTTTTCCCGTGTGTTCTGTACGAAATTACAACTTTTACTATTTTAAATTAATACTCTCTTTATTCTTTATCACTGTATACAATTAAACACACTAAACTAAACTAGTCTTATAACTTTACAACTAATAGCTCTTTACAATTCAACACTCAACACGCTTCTGCCTGCCATTTATATACAATCTAAAATCTATCACGAATACTCCGGAAGAAGCGAAGCCACTCTATAATATTCTCACCGAGATAATTCCACAGTTCCTGAATCTTCGCGGCCGGCGGTAACTCATAGGTAGACTCGACAAGGCAAGTTCTATAGGATAGCACAAAACATTCGGATGGTTTCTAACCGTGACAGTACTATAGGAAAGTATTTTTTAGAAATTGTTAACTGGAGATTCTGTCACATCATAGAGATTATAATGATTCAGTTGGAGTGTGAAATTGCTAATTTATCAATATGGCAAAGCCAACTGAAAGCTATAGGTGGCCTTAGGGTCGAATGGTGGAAATGTTTGTCCCTATTAGTTCATTTAATAGCCTATCAAAATAATCATTATTCTAAATTTTATTATGAGGGATCTTATCTAGAGAGCCGATTTCATCGAAATTATTATGACGGAATTCTTTTGTCGCTTAGATTTTTTTGCTTAAGCTGCCTTGCTTCTGTTATCTTGCTGATAACCTAATTTAAAGGGGTTCTACTACTTTCTGCTTTTTTCTGCGAGGGCTATATTCTGGTGTTTATTAATACACATCTAAGTGATTCAACACATTTTCCAATAGAGCTCTTATATGTGAAAAGTATGTATATAAATGCATTGACCTAGAATATATTTAAAAAATGTGTCTACATACAAGAGCTCCATTGGAAAATGTGTTGAATCATTTAGATATTTGATGTAATCTTCAACATAGCGATCAAAGCCATTCAGAAGTACTTAGTTGCACAGCTAAATGTTGGATGAATGATAATTGATTCTTATCGCTTATAATACTAATGCGAGAATCACGACTAGCATCGCACATCTTTAATAAGAAATATCAACGTGTGATTATTCTGTTATGTGAAATTTTACAAATATCTACCTTATTACATTTTATCTAACATTTTTTATTTATGATAGAGTAAAGTACTAAAATAAAGTATTTTTTCTACTACCGTGCGTAAAATACTCACTTTACGCACTCTCTAAGATTCGTAAAATAGGCCTTTTTAATGTGCAATGCGTAAAGTAAGTTATTTTACGCACTAGTGCGTAAAGTAAAGCTGACATATTTTTTGACGCTTACTGACATATTTTTGACGTTTAGGACAGTGCGTAAAGTAATATAATATTATTTTAATTTTTTCATATATTTTTCAATAGTAGAAAAAATTTTGTATGCTACTCATGTGTAAAGTACCCTTTTTTTATTCATTCCCATTCATAAAAAAAGATTCACTTTACACACTTCATGCATAGATAACTATTGTAGAAATTTTTAATTATGTGACTGAATAACATCAAAGAGTCTATGTTCAGTCGGTTGCATTGTGAAATTGCTAGTTTATCAAAATGGCAAAGCTAATTGAAAACTATGGGCGGCCTTAGGTTGAAAATGTTTGTTCCGATTAGTTCATTTAACATCCTATCAAAATAATAATTATTTTAATTTTTCTTATAAGGGAGCCGATGGCAGAACTCTCTGGTCTCTTAGTTTTTCTGCTTAAGCTGTTTTCCTTCAGCTACCTTGCTGATAAACTACTTTAACGGAATTCTGCTATTCTCTGCTATTTTCTGACGGGTCACGCAGTTTTTTTATAACGTACATATTACGATTTGATTGATTTTTGACTTAGCCAATTATAATAATAATTTTGTAAATAAGATATCATTTTAAACAAAGAGAAGACTGAGATGAGCCGCCAAAGTCATTTAAAATAGATACACAAAGTCAGTGGTATAAGTTTGGACAGCCCTATATACCTATTTGACCGACTATATTGTCTTCAAATTATTACTCAATCTAATTCAGCTCTCTGTTAAGCTCCTTTACAGATTTATTGTCTAATATAACGAAAAAATACCCTGTATAATCGTCATGGTATTAATTGCTAATATTATGCAGTTAGAGAAATTAAACATCATTTACAACATTAAATAAAATTAATGTACCGAAAAAAAAAACAAAGCATTAATTGTTAATCTTATAATGACCAAAAGGGCATCGTTCACTTTTGTAATTACAAATCTTATCTAAGACAAAGATCATTTGGTTGGTAAAAAATCACTAACGGCTTTTTATTGTTTCAGGTAACAATAGACGCCCAGGATTATGAAGGTAAGAATTATTGACACAATTATTCTTTAGAATTTACTGTTATAGTAAGAAAGTTTATTTTAGGAAACTTCGCCACTTCATAATTATTTTGGTGAAATGTCTTAAATTTACTCTTGCAATTTAAATATAATCAATATACTATTTTACCCAACCTATTTGAAAATAAAGGAAGGATGTTTATTGATGTAACTTGACTCTTGCGTATTTCATATACTCTTCAATGTAAATAGCATGTATTATTTGGAGTAAAAGAGTCTTTTTGTGACTATAGAAATAGAACTGACGGACGACCGAACCGTGAAAGTGCCATTTTTACTCCTAAAAATAAAATATACTATTTTTACACAGTTACTTGAACGGTTTTGCTTTAAATCGTTTTATTATTAGAAAAAAAAGTGCGTTCTTGTCATAGCATCAAGTTTTAAGCTTTATCCATAATAAACACTCAATAGTCCTTGTTTTTTATTAGTGAACCAGGTTTCTTATATTATTTTTTTACTTGAGTACAGTGGGAAAAACCGACAAGAACAGTCAAAACTGTGACAAATACAAGAGACAAGCGATATCAATTTTAATATAAGCATAACATTTTTTAACAGGTAGTAGAAGAAATTAGGAAAGTCTACGCTTTTTTTAGGGATGCCAATGGTTGACTTTAAAAATGCGGATTTATGTCATAGCAACTTATTGCCGGTATCTTTACAGACAAATATATAGTGACTTTAATCTCCGTACTATGAGAGCTTAGCCTGGCTAACTTGATCTGAAATGGCATTCGATATTTTAATATTTACGATAAAAGATCATTGCTGATCAACATTTAAATAACATGATCCAAAACGATGAAGTTATTTAACTGGAGACCAGAAAAATTAAAGTAACCATAGTGAAGATGAAATTTGATATTTTTTCTTTATATTATCTTATTTACTTTTCAGTTACCGAAATCCAATGCACATTCTCAGTCAACAATTTAGGAACTACAAAGGATACAATCCTGGCAAAACTGCGAAAGCCAGAAGGGTTCAAAGGCCATCCCCTCTTCGCAGACGACAGGACGGTCGATCCTGATACGGATATCACCTGTCAAATAAGGCCGGATTTGACAGATCCGACTGGATTGAAATACAATCTGAAGATTGTCGATTTTAGCAGGTGTGGAGTCTTAAAAAGAAATGTAAGTAAGTGTCAACTGACCTCAAGACATTGCTTTATTATTTGATAGCTGTATTGTCCTGTAAGAATTCTGGCCCAGCCATGGGTGCTCTTTATATTAGTCGTAATTGAGTTTAAAAGATAATTAATTGGGTTCACAACTAAAAAAGAAAATACATTTAAATGTGTATATTTAGCTAACAATTGAGGAATACATTTTGTAAAACGAGAAAAGTGATTATAATATGAATGAGGAAATTACTGGTGCTGCTTATCACTAAAAAAATAGCCACATTTTCCAATCCTGAGTGTTGAGGGAGAATAATTTAGCCCAAACTAAAAGTACCTATATATTTTAACTTAAACGTCATGTCAAAAGATTGGAAAACGTATTCCTTTAAAATTTCCCATAATGCATCAAAAACAAAGCAATCTATTCAGACTCATAAAGTTTCCGAAATATTGAAAACTATAAATATTTTATCATTTTCTGCATGTTTCAATTTAACCTCGATTTTCTCGTATTTCCGCACGGAAAATTAACAAAATGCTTTTTTTTATAAAAGTTTAACGAATCTAAGATGGATTTCTTGAAAATAGCTATGCATTAGCTGACAAGTACGCTTAAAGTAAACTGAAAATTTAAAAAGTCATCAATTCGGCATTTTTAAACGAATCGAGGTAATTATTTGATACGTTCTTCTCATATCCCCCTCTTTTTATTGCACGAAAGTTTGGTTGCTCCACATTATTCGGGTTTTCAGTAATACAATACTAAGTGGTGACGAGTCGTGTCAAAACTCGAAATCAGCTCAAGGTATCATAATTTCCAATGTTACTCTTTGGCGTAGATTCTTGTCAAGTAATCGACTATACTGAAAAAACGCTTTTCGAGAAAAAATAAAAGCTTTAATTTTTTCACCTAGAAGTCCATGTGTTTACATTTTCCCTGAAAAGTCCTAAAATTTTCGTTTCCAACACCTTTTTCAGTTTCTTCGACTCTCGGGACTATTTCGGCGCTTCGCTAGAATGGTCCAAAGTGACACCTTTTTCAAAAATATAGCCAGCCAAAAAAAAACTTCGGATTTTCGCCAATTTCAATAGGGTTTGGAATAGTGTCAAAAGGTTCAGAAAATTTATCAAAAGCGTTTAACTCTTTCGACAGTTTATCGTCTATCAAAGTTTAACTCAGTGAAGTAGCTTAAAAAGTGTCAAATATATAAATATAATACCAAAACAACGATGGAAAAAAAGTAACGAAAATTGAACCACTGACACGTGTTTCTGCCTACCTGCTTCATCAGAGTAGTTCCAGGTTAAGAGATGGGAATAACCTGGGAGAAAACAAAAAGATGTCACAGACCGGAGCCAACACCCAATTTGCAATTTACTACCAGAACACCCCTTTTTGGGCGCGACATAGAAGTCGCATCCGCGGAGGAACCTGTAGCAACCAGCCGCGAATCATCGAAACCCCAAAGAAATGTTAAACAAAGTGAGAGAGTTAGCGCATGTGGAATAAACAACAGATAGACAATATTGGGCATAGTACGCAAAATAAGGATGCAAAAAATGTTAATGAAAATTGAACTACTGACACGTGTTTCTGCCTACCGGCTTCAGCAGAGTGGTACCAGGTTAAGAGATGAGTATAACCTGGGAGAACACAAAAATATATCACAGACTGGAGCCAAGACCCAATTTGCAGTTTACTGCCAGAAGACCTCTTTTTGGGCGCGACATACAAGTAGTATCCACGGTGGAATCTGTAGCAACCAGCCGCGAATCATCCACCAAAAGGCCAAAGAAATGTTAAACAAAGCGAGAGAGTTAGCGCGCATGGAAGAAACAAAAGATAGACAATATTGGGCATAGTACGCAAAACAAGGATGGAAAAAATGTTAATGAAAATTGAACCACTAACATGTGTTTCTACCTACCGGCTTCATCATAGTGGTACCAGGTTAGGAGATGAGTATAACCTGTGAGAAAACAAAAAGAAAGGTAGGTAGTAAACTGCAAATTGGGTCTTGGCTTCAATCTGTAACAACTTTTTGTTTTCACTCAGATTATACTCATCTCTTAACCTGCTACCACTCTGATGAAGTCGGTAGGCAGAAACACGTGTCAGTGGTTCAATTTTCATTAGCGTTTTTTCCATCCTTGTTTTGCGTACTATGCTCAATATTGTCTATTTGTTTATTCCATACGCCGCGCTAACTCTCTCACTTTAT
>JAEQML010080655.1:0-11518 GCA_016904865.1 Pissodes strobi | reverse complement strand
GTGTTCTTTGTAGTTGTTCTGTTTCAGAGCTGTTTTAATGTTGTGGAGTTCTTCTGAGCGATTTGAGGATTTGGTTAATTGGATGGACCTGGAGATCAGAGTATCGGCTACTGATTGTATCTGAGAAGGATGGTGGTGGGACTCAATATTACCTGGAGTATTAATCAGATTAGTAAAAGAGTTCTACATGAGACTCTGCATTGAAGTATCTATTGGTATGAGTTGGTTTCCTGTAAACGGTGTAGTCGATGGATAAGTCGTCTTTTTTTATAATTAAAAGGTCCAGGAAGGGCAGTTGACCGTTTGCTTCTACCTCAAGTGTAAATTGTATTCGGTGGTGTACTTTGTTGAGCTCTTCTAAGAACAGGTCTAGATTGGCTCTACCGTGTGGCCATATAATGAAAATGTCATCCACATATCGTTTTCAAAAGGTTGGCTTCATTTGGGCATTCTTCAGAGCTTCAGTTTCGAAGTATATCATGAACAGGTTGGCGGCGACTGGAGAAAGTGAAGATTCCATTGGGGCACCGTCTGTTTGTCGATATATATTGTTCTCGTAAGAAAAGTAGTTGTTCTTGAGGCAGTGTTCTGAGAGCTCGATGACGTAGTGTGGAAAATCACTTTCTCCAGTCGTCGCCAACCTGTTCATGAAATACTTCGAAACTGAAGCTCAGAAGAATGCCCAAATGAAGCCAACCTTTTGGAAACGATATGTGGATGACATTTTCATTATATGGCCGCACGGTAGAGCCAATCTAGACCTGTTCTTAGAAGAGCTCAACAAAACACAACCGAATATAATTTACACTTGAGGTAGGAGCAAACGGTCAACTGCCCTTCCTGGCCCTTTTAATTATAAAAAAAGACGAATTATCCATCGACTACACAATTTACAGGAAACCAACTCATACCAATAGATACTTAAATGCAGAGTCCCATGTAGAACTCTTTTACTCATTTGAATAATACTCCAGGTAATATTTGAGTTCTGTATTCACATTAATTATTACTTATAATTCTCGCTAAGATTATCATTATATTATGTTGTATAATACGGCTTATACTAACTGACATCGATTGTTCCTCAGTCTTTTAATATCCTATATATATATCGAGTTGATGTAGGTTCAAGACTTGTATATATTATTATAATAACAGTGCAAGGTCGTCAAGGTTAGGTCATCCTTGCTGTCGGCGTTTTATAGCGCGTTCGTTGAATTGAAACAGTAATAGTACGTGTACCAAATAATATAAATAACCTTCGCTTAAACCTCGACCAGGACGGATTACCTTCACTGGTCTAATTTCTGAAATACGGAGTGTTTTCTTGATACCCTACACCTCCCCTCTTTTGGGAATGTTCCTTATTTTTGTTGTGGCAAAAATGAGGACATTCGAGTAAACCTAATTGTACATATTTCTAAAAAAATATAAGCTATACAATATTATTACTTATAATAAAATGTTAAAATAATTGTTCTTTCCAGACAAAATACTAATATTTAGGGTTTTTTTTTCTTGACTGGGCAAGGGCTTTTTCTTTTATTATTCAAAAAAAATTTATTATTTAAGTTATAACTGCGGTTGCTTTTTTTCCGCTTGGCTGGCCAGCCCAAATGCAAAGAATAATTAAAAATCTAATAAATTTTTACATAAAAGGTAGAAAAACATATACATGAAAAAATGTATACATTATAGTAGAAGGAAAATTACGTTATGCCTTATACCTATGTTAAATAGAATGTACATTGGGTTATACGTTATTCTAATACACTGCACTCGCGTAAGTGTTCTTCGGCACTGCTTAACATTAATTTACAAAAATAATTGAATAAAAGTATGGAAATTGAGTTTACAGATTTGCAAACGGTTGGATTCTATTTTTATGTACAGTTAGCTTTTTCCCCGTTGCGTCTTTTATCGTGCAATTTACCCCCTCCATATTCATTATGGAGAAAGAACCTTTGTACCAAGGATCAAATTTTGTTCAGTTCTCGTTGTTGAATATAACTAGATCACCTGGTTTAAGCTGTAATTGATTAGCTTTTTTATCGTAGGTCAGTTTCCGCAACTCTTTAGCTTTTGCAATATACTTCTGAGCGCGGATGTTTGTCGCTTGGATCAGGTGTCGAACTTCCTGATAATAAGCGTCTGTGTCGTATACAGGGTCGACTTTGTCTCCTAACAGATTCTCAAGCAATTCCGCTTTTCGTGCGGATACTAGTTCAAATGGAGTATAATTGTGATATGCACTGGGCGTAGCGTTATAGCAGAAACTGTAGTATTTGATTAGTTCGTCCCAGTCGGTTTTTGCTTCGTTAATATACATACGTACATATTCATTAAGGACTTTGTGATTTCGTTCACATCCTCCAATGGTTTGACTATGATATGCTGTCGAAAATTTGTGATTTATGTTTAATTATTTTGTCAATTGTTGCAATACCTCATTCCTGTACTCTGTACCCATATCCGTTCTAATTTCTCTCATTGGTCCATATGTAAGTATGAATTCGTCCATTATTGCTTTTGCGATTGTTTTTGCTTCTTTATTTGGTATTGGTACTATTTTTACGTATTTTGTTAACTCGCATTGGATCGTAACTGCGTATTGGTTGTTTTGGAATATTTTCTGGAACGGGCCAATCGTATCAATGCATACGATGTCGAAAGCTCTCTGTGGAGTACGTGTAATAATCATGGGTTCCACATGAGTTACTTTCTTTTTATTTAATTGGCATTTAACACAATTTCTTACGTAGTTTGCTACGTCTTTTGACATTCGCTTCCAACGATATTTGGTTCTTAATTTTTTAAGAAGTTTCTTTTGTCCACAATGTCCTCCCGTAAGTGGATCATCGTGAAATTGTCTAATTAAGTTTGTTTTCTCGTCGCAACTCGAGATAACAATTGGATCCTTATATAAGATAATATTTAAATTCTTCAATATTTTATTCCCTATTTCTATCAATTTATTTATTGTGCACATTTTAAATATTTGGTCATTTGCTTTTAGCTTAACCTTATAAATATCATGATCGCCAGCCATTAGTTCGAGCTTAGACAGTATTGTCGCTAGCGACATATTGCCATTAGTGATCATAATTTTATTTTTGTAATTTTCGGCGTTTGGTCGACTTTTTGTCCTCAAGGCTATCCTAAGATAGTTGGGCTTAACGTCGAATTTCACCATAGGTAGTTTAATTGCACTGACATTATCTAGGGTTTTTAAAATTTTTGGTTATGGAATGTCGGTCTTGTGTTTTTCAAGGGCTTTTGTTTCTTTTTTATTGTCTTTCCTTGGCATTGCTCTTGTTATTGCTAATACTTGTACGGACTTGTTGGCTATTTCTTTTAATTCGTCCACGGTGATTCTAGACAAGGCGTCAGCTCCCACATTGGCTTTCCCTTTTATGTAGTCTACCTTAAAGTCAAACTCTTCCAAATCGAGTCTTATTCTGGTCAATGTTGACGATGGATTTTTCATTGCAAATAGGTAAACAAGTGGTTTGTGGTCAGACTTGACTAAGAATGTTTTCCCGTATAAGTAAGCTCTAAAATGATTTATTGACCAATGTATAGCGGCTATTGTTGCTTTATTTGCTTCTCCCTTCGTAAATGCTCTAGAGGCATATGCAATGGGTAGATCTTTTCCCTCGAAGTTCTGTGATAGAACTGCTCCACATGCCTCTTTTGACGCATCTGTAGTCAAAATAAATTCTTTCCTAAAATTAGGGTACTGTAGAATTTTTGGGTCTATTAGAGCGGCTTTTAAGGAGTCAAACGCATTTTGGCCCTGTTGTGTCCATTTAAAGTGAACATTTTTCTTTATAAGCATATTTAATGGCCTTGCGATGTGTGCAAAGCCGGGGATATCTACGATAGTAGTTACAAAATGCGATAGAACGTTGCGCTTCGTCGGCACTTTTCGGGGTTGGATATTTGTTTCTGTGCAAAGTCGGGGATATCTACGATAGTAGTTACAAAATGCGATAAAACGTTTCGCTTCGTCGGCACTCTTCGGGGTTGAATATCTGTTTTTCTATGCCATATTTAGAGTCGTCTGGTAGAATGCCTGCACTGGTAATTTTGTGTCCTAAATATGTTACTTCGTTTTGAAAGAATGTACATTTTTCTGGATTTAGTTTTAAGTTGTTGTCTCGAAACGCTTTTTAAATTTTTAAGGTGGTGGTTTTTTGAACAAAATATAACTATGATGTCGTCCATGTACAGAAAAGCTTTTTCGGGTGTGATGCCTGCGAATGCGATGTTCATCATTCTCTGAAAGCTATTTAAACCACTTTAAACACCTTTAAACCGAATGGTAGTCTGGTGAATCTGTAACTTCCTGTATCCGTGCTGAAAGTAGTGACATCTCTTGATTTTTCTTCCAGCGGAATCTGATGAAAACCTGCTTTCAGATCAAGGGTTGAAAAAAATTTGGCTCTTCCTAGTTGATCCAATATATCATCTATTCTAGGTAGAGGAAATTTATCAGCCACCAGTTTATTTTGATTTATAACCCTAAAATCTACGCAAAGTCTCCATGCTTTCTTTCCGATTAGCGATTTCTTAGGAACTAGTAATATCGGGCTGTTGTATTCTGCTGTTGATGGTTCAATAATTTTGTCTTAGCATCTTATTTAGCATTTTTTGAACTTGACTATTTATTTCGTCTTTTTGAGCATGCGGTATTCTATAGTTCTTGATGTACACAGGATTTTGGTCTGTCAATTTTAGTGTTTGTTTATAGAAGTTATTTGCTGTTAATTTATCCGTACTTAGGGCAAAAATGTCGGAAAATTCTTTACTTAGCGCAATTGTTTCATTTTTTGCTAAGTCTGGTATTTGTTTGTTTAGTTCTTGCTGAAGAACTGATTCTTGATTTTCTACTGTATTATGTATGCTGTAAATATGGTAGTTTTCTAGACGTTCTGTTTCTATTTCTGTGCTTTTTATTGTGACAAAATTCTGACAAAAGGACTTTCTTCAGAGCGATTGAGGACGCTATAAAAACACCTGGGGTTATCTCTTTGTTTAAGATTACCAACCTTCCTTTTAGGCGTTTTAAGTTTTTTATTTTTCTTATTATTTCACATCTTGGAGGAATTGTAAGGATGTCATCTGCTGGGCCTGAGTTGATGTTAACGTTTATAAACCGATTTCCGATTTTTACGGCCATCATCCAGTTGGCATAATCTAGGTGACATTGATTTTTTACTATAAAGTCTCTACCTAGGATTCCATCTGCGGGAATAGGAAAATCGTCGTTGACTATATGAAATTTGTGGACTACTTGATGTTCTCTGAAGTAAAGTTTTGTCTTTGTAGTACCTATTGATGCTGCCGCACCATCTGTGACTCCTTTTCTTTTGCAGACTTCAGCTTTGTTTATAACCTGTAGTGGGTTTCTTTTTCCTCTTTTTAATAGTGATATGTCAGCGCCTGTGTCTATAGGAATACAATCGTGTTGTTTCCAGTCATTTCCGATTTGATAGATACAAAGTTCGAAAGTGTGAGGTCCAAGTTAAAGACATTTACGACCCCCTGGCTGGACCTTGCTGAGGGTCCTCGGAGTTTTCCGGGTTATCTTCTATTGCCAGCTGCCTTACGTATCGGTTGTTTTCTCTAGGCCTATACTGCTGGTTACCCCTGGCTCCATTTGCATAATGATTAGCTCTGCCTCTGTAGGCACGATCAGTTCTGTTGTTGTGACTCTGTCTCCAATTATCGTACTGTGCATTGTTTGGGCGATAATTACTTGGATAATTACCTCCATTACCTCCTCTAAATGTGCCACGCCATTTGCTTGGGTAAAATGGCCTTGTATATAGCACTGAACTTACTGATGTCTCGTCGTTTACGTTTAAGAATTTTGGTAATGCATCTTGACAGCTGTTGAATGTTCCGGCTTCCATGACCAATTTAGCCTTATCTGAGGTTGAATTTGTTATTAGGGCCTTAACTGTTGCGTTTGTAGCGTAGGTTTCAGCTATTGCTACCGGGACTGCTTCGAGGATGTATGCTCTCTTTAACCTTTGTGCTAGGTCTTCTATCTCTGAAGCAAACCTGGATTTGTCTTTATTGCTTTGTTTGAGGCTGAACAGCTTTGCACTGGTTGTTTGCGAGCTTTCTATCCTTATTTCTGCTCTAAGTTTGTCTATTATTGAGGTTAAAGTGTCGCTTGCTTCTGGTATCTGGCCTATCCAATTAATCTTGTCTTTACGTAGGCTACCGCATTGGCTGCATGGTTTTCCGAGTTCACCTGTAGAAGTGTAAGAGCTGTAATTTATCGGGTGCGCCATCGAATTCAGTTAGAAAAATTTTGCTTGCTAAATTGAAAAATTCGGCGTTTGTCATAGCCATTTTGCAATCTGTTTGCGTATCTTCCTCTGATTCGGTTCCTTCTATGTCTTCTTCCAACACTTCAGGGTCAACATATTCGATATACGAAGTAGGAATCTTATATAGGACTTTCAACACTTGATAAGCTCGTATTATTTTGTCTCTTATTGAAGTAAAGAGTTTTTTAACGGTAAGTATTTGTTCATTGCTTAGAGTTTTGTAAACTGACCGAACGACTTTGATAAATTTATTGTATAAGTTTAGTAAATTATCACAAATTTCTTTTTTAACGTTTTCTGCCTTTGGCGCCTGTTTTTTAAGAATTCGCTTTGCTACGTTATTAATAGTAAATTTTATGTCCTGTAGCCTGGACAAGGTCTTTTCCCACTCGTTAATAAAATAGATTCGCTTTTGCTAGTATTGTGGGGATACGATGACTTATTACATAAAATAGTAAAGTATGCAAGATACTGTGCAAGATAGAGCGAAAGTAAACTTAAAATTATGTAGAACTATTAAAAATAAGATTGATAAAATATATCATATGGATCCCCCAATAAATAGTCGTAGTGAAAATAAAGCGTAATAATAATAAGTATCGGTAAAAAAATAACGGTAATAATACATTGGTACGAGTAATATAGCCTATAGATACAGTACGAATAATCCTAATAGTAGGTAAAAAAAATAGTAATAATGATAATATGCTGTAAAATCGTGAAATTTAAAAGTTCGCTTTGTTCATTGGTCACGTAATCACTTAATTTTACGAAAATTGTCTTACTCATCCGCAACTGTGATCTTATCTTAGGAGTTGCTAAACATCGGCTGCCTGCGTCCTGATGACCATGTTTCTGGTTAACTGCCGTTTCACTCCCTTCCGGTAAGCGGCTCTCAGTTTTAGAAATAATACGGCTATAGCTGCTGCCACTAAAATGTATATTGCTATTCTCATGTCCGTTGGCATCCTGATTTCTTCTTGCTCCACTATGAAGTTGGAGTTTACCACACCAGAGTCGGTGATCTCCGATTGCTTGGAGTTGGTCGTACCCATATTTCACAGGATCCACCGAGGCACATAACACTCAAAACTCACGGCACACGTTGCGAATGGCAGGGTCGCCATGTAGAACTCTTTTACTCATTTGAATAATACTGCAGGTAATATTTCAGTTCTATATTCACATTAATTATTACTTATAATTCTCGCTATGATTATCATTATATTATGTTGTATAAGACGGCTTATACTAACTGATATCGATTGTTCCTCAGTCTTTTAATCTCCTATATATATCGAGTTGATGTAGGTTCAAGACTTGAATATATTATTATAATAACAGTGCAAGGTCGTCAAGGTTAGGTCATCCTTGCTCTCGGCGTTTTATAGCGCGTTCGTTGAATTGAAACAATAATATTACGTGTACCAGGTAATATAAATAACCTTCGCTTAAACCTCGACCCGGACGGATTACCGTCACTGGTCTAATTTCTGAAATACGGAGTGTTTTCTTTATACCCTCCACCCACCACCTCAGATACAATCAGTAGCCGATACTCTGATTTCCAGGTCCATCCAATTAACCAAATCCTCAATTCGCTCAGAAGAACTCCACAGCATTAAAACAGCTCTGAAAGAGAACAACTACAAAGAACATCACATCAAAAAGGCTTCTAAGCGAGCTTCAAACCCAACAACAAACAAAAAAGAGTACGATGAATCCAGACCGACAACTACACTACCATACATAAAAAGCATAACAGACATAAATGGAAGAATCCTAAGGAAACACCAAATAACAACAATCTATAAACCACCATCAACGATCCACCAGATTATAGGCAATCCCAAAAACAAAATACCTTTGGAAAACCACGGGGTATTCAGCATCCCCTGCAAAAACTGTGATATGGAATGCTTCTGCCAAACAAACAGAAGAATCTCTGCCAGAGTACAGGAGCACATAAACAGCACAAGAAACAAACAAACCACCAAGAAACAGGGCACACAATAAATTTCCAAGAAGCAAAACAGATCGCTCCCATAAAGCATTTTCGAACACGCACCATCAGACAAGCCATCGAAATAGAATAAAGAATACATATCAACAGGATAGATGATGCACAAAATATTTCCAACACCTGGAAAAGCATAATCAAAAAACAACAACCAAAATCAACCACATCAGAGGAACAAACACATAGACCACAAATTGAAACACAGGAAGTTGGAAAGATCCAAGCAGAACCAAGACACCATCTGCGCAGACGCAGGACTATAAAAGGCACGGCACAGGACCAGGGAGCACAGTTCGAGTCAAGCAGCCATCAAGGAAGCAACACTTGAAAATGCCAACTGGGATGTATATTTCTATACCGGGAATTCTTAGTGATAATAGTGAAGTTTTAAGCCAAAGATCAAATGATTTTAAAGAAGTGGTAGAAGGTATTGTTCAAAATAACATTTCTAAAAGGGTATTAAAGCAAGAGAGTAGCACACATTATAATAATTCCAATGAAATTTTGCTAGATTTAACTGCAGACAATATTTCTTAAGAAGAAAATGTTGAAACGACAGCATTGGAAAATAATAATTCTGATCTAAATTTAGAAGAAAATATTGAAATCACAGCCTTAGATAATAATGATTTTGATTTAAATTTAGGAGAAAATATTGAAACGATGGCTTTGGAAAATAATAATTTTGATCTAAATTTAGAAGAAAATATTGAAATTACACCTTTGGATAATAATGATTTTGATTTAAATTCATTTGTATATAATAATATTGTGGTGGAAAATAATTTAAACTGGGGAAAAAATATTGAATGTGAAGTTCCATCACAAGTTTTAGATGATTTGACAAAATTTAAAGATTTATTAGGAATTCTATCTGATAATGTGGAGCTGCCACTAAAAAGATCGTTTGATCCAACTTTAGAAGAACTTTCTTGTTCGCGAAAGGACGAACAATCAAATAACATTGAAAATACTAATTTAAACATATCGGGCAATAGATTTAGTGATGATGATATAGTACCTTGTAGTCAAGAAAGTCCCGCTGTAAAAAGTTCTACCATTCTCAAATCTGTCTTATTAAATAACCAATCAAACTATTTCTCTTCAGATTCTACTGTTAGTAATTTAACAGTTTCCTGCGGGCAAAATAGTCCTAATCGCTCTAACGATAGCGATTTTGTAAGTTACGACCAACAGAAAAGTCCATTTCAAACTTCTACTTCGTCACTAACAAATATTGTAGTAAATAATTTTAAATTTTCTATTAATAACTCTGAAAATACTGATGAATTCATTCCAGTTCAAAATTTTATGTCACGAAATGATCAGTTTAGTGACATTTCATGGAATAGTATGAATTCTCCACCTCCTTCTATTCAAAATTGCAATAATTGTAAACAAACCCAAGCAGAACAATTTAACAATACAAATGATTTCGGCAGATGAATTTGAAGTGAACATTAAAAGTTTTTTTAATACAATTTTGAATAAAGTTGTAACTGTAATAAAAGCCGAATTAAAAAGGCTAACGACGCTAAAATTAAATTTGGAATTCTTTGGGTTATATTTCAATCCCGAAAATCTGATGAACTAGCAGAACGTGATTCAGGTAAATTATTTCCTTTTGTTGAAAATATTCTAAAATAATATGGCCAATTTTAAAAAATGTTCATTTTAAAATAATTTTTTAGAATTCAAATTATGTATTTGAGACTGAAAATATTTTAAAATAATTGTACTATTTTGAAATTATTAATTTTTAAAATTGTATTTATTTTATTTTTTATTCTTTTCAGGATGGATACTAATTCAATAAATATAATCCACTTCGCGCGTCAGCACACATTCCATTACCTGAAGAAATATGGATGAAGCAGGCAGTTATTAATCCTAGGAACAACAATAACTGCTGCTTCGCGTGGTCCATTGTTGCAGCAATTCATCCTCCTACTGGACTGGCCTGTGAAGTTACATCCTACCCACATTTCACAACACTGTTGAACGTAACAGGTATAAACTTTCCAGTTACTTTAAAAGACATTCCAAAATTTGAATCACAAAATGAAATTTCAATTAATGTGTATGGCCTCGAACAATTTGAAAAAGATTTTAAATTTGAATATCAAATAATTGGTCTCCTCCACTGTACATAAAATAAGAAAGTAGTTCATGTGAACTTGTTATTAATTTGTAATGATGATGGAAATTTTCATTACTTTGCTTACATTTCCGATATGTCTAAATTAATTTCAAAGCAAGTCTCTAATCATAATGGCAAAATACATCTTTGTGAAGGTTGTTTACAATATTTTGGCACTAAAGAATACTTAGTTAAATACAACAATTTTGATTGTGATTTTGTTAGAATTAATTTACCATCAACAGAAATCAGAGCCGATAAATTTGGAAATAATTTTCCCGGAAATATTATTAAATTTATTAAGATTCAAAAACAGATGGAAGGAAGTTCCTTTCGTTGTATATGCTGACTTCGAATGCATTCTTAAGCCTCTATTAAATAATGATGATAATAATTCAAACATGGAAATCGGATTAGATAATCCTGCATCGGACACAATTAAAAAATGTGAACACCTTCCATATTCATTTGCTTATTATATTAAAGGTTTGTTCTAGCAGCGATTTCAAACGGTTCCAAACCATCCGGAGTTTGCGCATAGCGATATAAGCGACACTTATATCGTTATGCGCAAACTGCGGATGGTTTGAAACCGTTTGAAATCGCTGCTAGAACAAACCTTAAATGTTCCTTTGATGATAGTTTTTCCAAATTTGAACTATATAGAGGACCTAACAGTGCTCAAATATTTATAATTTTTTTAGAGAGAGATGTTTGTAATTTATACAGCAAATATCTTAAAGTTCATAAAAAATGAATAAAATATCTGATTTAGATAAAATACATTTGAACTACACTAATGAGTGTCAATTGTGACAAATATATTGATAATGATAAAGTTGCTGATCATTGTCATATCACTGGAAAATATAGAGGTCTTGCACATTCCATCTGTAATTTAAATTACAAACAACCAAATTTTATTCCTGTAATATTACATATTTTGAGGAATTATGATTCCCATTTGTTTATTAAGAATATATGTCAAAATAATGAACAATTATCTGTAATAGC
>JAEQML010080654.1:0-11518 GCA_016904865.1 Pissodes strobi | reverse complement strand
TCAAAAGAGCGTCAGCGAACTTAACTCAACTTAAATATTTCTTATTATAAATTTATTTTTTACTCAAAGAGCATCCCAATGGGTTTGAGTGAACCAGTTATTTTGTACGTAAATCGCTATCTAAACGAATCCCATAAGAGAATAAATATCCAAATTGAATCATAAAAGTTTTATCGTATCAGCTTCAAACAACTGTCAAAATAAAGAAATGAGTTTCTGGACGTTAATGAATGACTGACTTCGTTATTTTAACGATACTCTTTTTAATATTTTAAAAATTATGAGATACCTTTGACCTCTTACTACTGAAAAAAAAGAAAATTTCTTATTTTATTTTATTATTATTTATTTGAATGCGTATGTGATTAAGTTAATAATCAATTATTGGTAGGTCTTTTCAAAAATTTTGCGTTTAACAATTCGCCACTGATGTTGAAATTAGCATTATTTCTTGCCATATCTGTATACCCTTTTTCACATTAACCCTACATTGTTATAAGCTACGGCTTATTTCACCTATAAAATATGTCTTAGTAATAAGCAATTTCCATGTAATAACTGCGTACAGATATATAACGTGTACGGCGAAATTTAATGCAATAAATTACATTATTTAAACCATATTGCGTAAATTACAACCATTTCTTTCAAATTCAAAATCTTTAACTAATCTTAAATAATATTTATATATTATAATGATGTGATAAAGCATAGCAGTTATTTTATTCATATTGAAAATAATTATATTCCATCTTAATCGATAATTAAATATATAATATGCAGCTAGCATTTAATTCACTCGATTCCGATTTCAGGAGTTTTGCTATTTGCTACGCGCCGCATCATTATTAACATTATTTATTATTTTTATGTATATGCTGGCATATATGAAATTTGCAATTTTGTAATTTTGCGATATTAATAACTACGAGTTGATGACCTATGTTCATAGAATAATTGCGAAATTCCGATTACTTCAATACTATATGAATACTCGTTATTTAAGAGAATTTATCTACGTTTTATTTTATTATTTACTTTACAACTTATGATAATTTATATGCTGCGATATGTAAAATATTCTACATCAATATGATTCGAAAATGTACCAAATTGTGAGATTTATCATACTTAAATAATTTTTGCTACTGTTTAGTTGTTGAAATACCTTGTATATTTTAGTATACTTCTCAATTACGTATAGCTTGTTTTATTGGCACTTATTTATACTTCCCATGACGGAAAGCTAATCGAAAAAAAAAAAAATATTTTGCGATTAACTACTTATATATATTTGATTTTTAACCGACACAATGCAGTTTTGCGCTTTTTAGACTTTTAATTAAACTATAATTTGTGCATGTTTGTGCATCTACTTAAATACGATTGGTCTACTGATTTCCAGAAATTTTTGATCTTTTCAGAATTAATCGGCTAGGCACTGTCCCAGCGATTCGATTTGATAAATCAATACTTTTACTGCAAATATTTGACTGAGTATTAAGTCTGAATAAATTAAATGGTTATATATTATATATTTCAAATAGAACGATGGTACCTATACGTATGCATTAAATATGATAATGAAAATATAATACTTAAAAAGTTACCCTAATATATCCTTATATACAGGAAAATATATAACTAACTTAGCACCTTTTAACATTAAATTTTATAGCCTATAAGTACCTGTGCACATTTCTACTTCACTTATGTTTTTTTTCCGCATTCACATTATTGTTTTCCAATGTTCAATTGTCCATGCATAACCTCCATTTTTATTTTCACATCTTGTATTCACCAAAAACCTAAAAGAGAATTGTCTTCTTTTTTTTCTTCTTCTCTTAGCCATCTTGCTAATTCATAAGGCCTCTGTGGATTATTTGCCTACCAGGCATACTTTATTTTGACCACGTATGAGGGAGTGGCAGGGTCGCCATGTAAAGACTCAATCTGGGGGTGCCATATCGTGTTCACTTAAGTTTATAGTTTGAGTTAGGTTCTTTCATCCGAGGCCTCAATAATAGTCTGAGCTTACTTAACTCTAGGTGTATTGATTGTATAATGGTTGATATTACAATAATGGTATCAATGATCTTAATTAAACCCAGTCGCTAATCAGGTCAGCGTGTTTTGCTATCCGTGCAACAGTGTGCAGTTTATAAATGTATTATGATAATATTTAATAATGACAATATTCTGTAGATATACAGGGTATATACTTATACCATTACAAGTGGACCACTACAAAATTCGCATAATCAGAGAAGCCCTAGTAATCGAAAAGAATGGACAGCTCAATAAGCGAGACGACGCTCTTAACATCCCAATAATTTGGAAATCTTCTCTTAATCACCCCGGCTCCACTCAACAAACCAACCAGGACATTACCGAAGCAACGGAGGCGGAGCCTATGCCGCGTTAAAATCTGCGCAGGCGCCAGCCTATAAAAGGGAACGTACACGGATCCTAGCATCAGTTCGAGCTCAGCAGATCGAGCAACACTTGAAAATGCCAGATGAGATTCTGGCGAAACGTCGTGAAGATGAAGAGATTCAAGACGAACGGATTGTTATATATAATTGATTCGGATAGGATTAGTTTAGCAATTAAGGTTGACTCTTTATGAAAGTAAATGTACCTGAACCTAAAACTGGGATTAATTTTTTCTTTAGAAAAGCTTAAATAAAAGTATTCAGGAATTTCAAAACATATT
This sequence comes from Pissodes strobi, assembly GCA_016904865.1. Lineage (NCBI taxonomy): Eukaryota > Metazoa > Arthropoda > Insecta > Coleoptera > Curculionidae > Pissodes > Pissodes strobi. The sequence continues at coordinate 8,802 of JAEQML010080654.1, read as the reverse complement.
CATGTGTATAGCAATTTTTTTCAAACATCATAGTTATGATAAAACAAACCCACGAACATAACTACTATATATTTGATTTTTCTCAATTTGTACTCCAATTATGTATAATTTAGAAAGAACCCAAATTTAATACGCCGTGTATATTTTTTTTTATAAATATGCAACATGACAAGACGCACAAAACAACATTAAATGAAATATTTTTCACTACATATTATTAGGCAAACAAAACTATACATATGGAATATGAGTCAACTAGTAACGATTTATAACCCTGAGCAACTTAATAAAGTCAAATGGGAAATTTAAAAATTTTAATGGTAGTTTTAATTTATACAAAAAGCAAAACATTTTAGAGAATTTAAGAATATAATATTTAACTTAACAATGTTAAAATAACTTTTAAGATAATTGAGAAAATCAGTTAGTCACTCTTTTTCTATATAACACATTAATTTACGATTTTACATAACGATATTCGTTTCTTATACAAATTGAAAGATTAATCGAATACCTACTTACCTGTATGAAGATTAATCGTAATTTTCCGAGCTTGTCTTCCGATATGATTACATTGTAGTTTCTGAATCACCATACCCATCGATACGTTTTTAAAGCATAAAGTTTTTTATCCTCAACCCGAGTCTGCTATCGCACTTCGATGCTTACTCATTCTGTTTTAGAGCAAAATTGCCCGCCTAAGGGGCATGTGGTTGGGAGGGTTGTAATCATATCGGAAGACAAGCTCAGAAAATTACGATTAATCTTCATACAGGTAAGTAGGTATTCGATTAATCTTTCAATTTTCCATCGCTTGTCTTCCGATATGATTACATTGTAGCTGTTTAAAGCTAGATGGTGCAATTTTGCATTATTCTACCTTCAATCCTGAGAATACCACAAAAAATACAATTGAGGCAGCAAAGTCGTTCAATTCAACTCTATTTTACGTATGACAAAAAAAAATCAATGAAAATTCTATCCCATAAATTCCTTAACCACTTAAAAATTAAGGGTGCCTATTCTAGATAAATAAACATATTTTATAATATAATATATTATTGATATACAATCAGAGCAAAACAAATGTAATAAATTGAACCTTAGGCAACGGAATACTTAAAAGGCTACCTATTAGGGCTAAGATATACCCAAATTTAAAATTGTATTGGCAGATATGTCACTGGGCGTACCTAGAGGTCGAGTATAGAATCTGAAGAAAGTGTCAGAATTTTAGGACTCCACCCTGCTATATTCTTAATGACATTTAGGTTTATGTCAAACTTAAAGGCTGCTCACGTGCTGGCGTGTCTTACACTATATCCGGTAAAAACGTTAACGTTCGTTCCATACCATTGTTTATTAAAATTAAGTTGATCCACCTACTCACCCTACCTATTGCGTGGTGATGTGTTCTTTTTTTCTTTTTTTTTTTTTGAGAGTTAAGAATAGGGATGTATAATTGGAACAAATGTGCACGGTGACTTTAATGCACTGTTTTATAGAATTTGCGACATATAATAGGTAATTCTGATTTTTGAAAATACGAAAAATGGGCTGGCTTTTATAGGGAGCTGAGGTTTAAATTTTTTCCGAAATCTTCAATTATTGTCGATCGTAATTTTGCTTAATATTTGGATCCGATGTGCTGAACTTAGTGCCATAAGTGTTTAGTGTTACCGTTTTCTTTTTAGTTTATCAAGTGATAGAGATTGTAAAGGGTAAAGTGTTGATACATAGAGTAATACAGGTTCAACGTTCCATGTAAAATCGTATTTAGGTTTAGGGGGCTTTAACTTGTAGCCTCCCTTCAAAAATCTTTTTATTATATTTTAATCCCTATTAGGCGGTGAAACATAAAGTTAAGAGCGGATCTATAGGTACTTATCAAGACGTAAGAAGCTCCTTTGTTTATTTCGCGAACTAAAAAGACCAGATAAATGTTTAAATTATAAGTAAAGACATCGAAATTTTGCTGTTACAAAAATTATAATACCTACTTATTAAAACAAGCGTTGTATGTTGAATATTAATTAACAATTTGTTTTAATAAAAATATTTATAGGTACGCCTATGTTATTACTATTAAGTTAGCAACAGTTTAGACAGTAGGATAACGTTGACAGTCTTGCTGTTAGATATATTTTATATATCGTTGCAATATTATAAATACATAAAGTAAAAATACTAAAAGCCGGTGTTTTATCAACACAGAACAAGCAAAAACCAATTTTAAAATCACAACATTGTACTGTTTTCAAGTTCCTTCTGAGATGGATGCAAACATAATTGGGATGGCGTGACCGGAAATGCTTCTTTGAAGAAATACATCTCAGACAGTTTCCTTGCCACCAGGAAAAATTTCCTGTCTAACAGATGAGAGTCTCTATAGAGAGTAACTAATTTTTACTCGATTTAAAAGTCAACGGTTTCCCAACTAACAAACTAGGAAACACGGTATACCAGGGCTGTACTAGCCACCAATATTCCGGTGGCATCATCATTTTATCTAAAGCCTTAAATAACATAGAAAACAAGGGAAGAGCGTAAAAATACTCATCATGCCAAGAAATTGTAAATGCATCGACAACTGTGGAGGTTGAATCCGGAAACCAGGAACAGATATTTTACATTAAAATAAGATGCAAATAAATCTAACCCCTTATTATTTTCTGATATACCTGCTTGTTTAGTTCGTATTCTGTTTCAATGGAAGTTTGTCTTGATGCCTTGTCGGGTTCCGTTTTTCTTTTGAAGCGATATAAGATGCGAAGAGTGTTATACGTTTTGTTCACGCTAGTCTAAAAGTTGCGATATTTTACGCTTTCCCCACGATTAATGCAGGATATTGCCGTCTTATTATCGATTCTAAGTAAGACTCTAATATTTCCATTTGATTTAGTAAATAATTGTAAGCCATGACAAACAGCTTTAACTTCAAGGTAATTAATATGGTTAGACTTGTCGGCTTCTTCCCAAAACTCGCGACATTTTTGGCCGTTACAATAGGCACCCCAGCCTGTAGGAGACGCAGACGCATAAAAAAAACAAAATTCCAATGAAAACGTACTAGGCTTCATATTTACAGTATATTCTTGATTGTCTATCCTCTAGCTAATAATTTGCTTTGTATCTTTTAAAATTAATATTCTGTCATGTACCACTTTCCTTTTAAGGCCTTAAATTTTGCGTGACCTTGTCTTTTGATACTATGACGACTCTGAGGAACGGCAGGAGTCGCTGCTACCAAAACGCCAATAATTTTTGCAAAATCTCGAATCGTAGTAACTGACTTGTTAATATATTTTTTAATTGCCTCTTTTATTGAATTCATTTTCTTAAGAGGTAAAGAAACGGTCGAGGAAACGGTCCTCTGAATTAAGTCATAAGTAAATCCTAGGTAAGTTATTTTTATGATGGTATTAACTGACTTTTTCTGTATTTATAATAATTCCTAAATCATTTAGGAGCATTATACACATTGCAAAACAGTAAAGTGCATCAGCCAAGCCTGAAAAATGGTTGGTGTTGTTAGCCCAATTGGTGTTGTAGGAACCTTTGCAAATAATTAAATTTGCACACAATAATATTTAGTCAAATAACTAACACCCTGTAAAGTATACAGCTGTTTTACAAACAAGAGTCTTAAGGAGATAATTTAGTCAAAACAATTTACACCCTGTAAAGTATGCAGCTATTTTGCAAAAAATAAGGAGTCCATGATTGGAGTCTTAATTAAATAGGTCCACGACCATATTAAAATATATACTGTTGGCTCACAGCCTTTTAATCGTTTAAGTGATGATATAATTTAGTGAATAGCCCACGGCTATCCCTCAGAAAGTATGGCCCACGGCGTTAATGCCAAATATGTTTTGCCATAACATCCTATAAAGTATGCAGCTATGTTGCAGACAATAGTCTGCGGGTGATATTTTAGTCAAAACATCTAACAGGCTGTAAAGTACACAGCTATTTTGCAGACAATAGTCTGCGGGTGATATCTTAGTCAAAACAACTAACACCCTGTAAAATATACAGCTATTTTGCAGAAAATAAAGAGTCAGTCCATGATAGCAATTTTAATTAAATAGGTCCACGACCATACTAGAAATATATACTGTTTTTTGTCCCTATTGGAATTGATTATTGCTGCATAAACAGGGGAAATATTATACACACAAAATTTATCTGATTATCATTTGGCGGTGACAAGTTTGAAGTTGGCATATTAAACGATCACTTCTTAGAAAGTCAATAGCCAACTTTTAGTGGAGAAGTCGAATAGTTAGGTCCTCGACCCTAGGCTTAATCAATTAATAATTTATAATAAAAATAATATTATTTTTATTTTTTTTTGTATTGCGAAGCCCTCGGCCTAAACCTATTCTTTTTCTATGCCCTCGGCAAGAATTTTTCGATTGAGTGCTATTTGTACGCAAATTATAATACCCTCGGCCTATGCACAATCTAACTCAATCTAACCAACTCTTTGTTAGAAAGTCGAATAGTTAGGTCCTCGGCCCTAGGCTTAATCAATTAATAATTTATAATGAAAATAATATTAAGAATTTTTTGTATTGTGAAGCCCTCGGCCTAAATCTATTCTTTTTATGTGCCCTCGGCAAGAATTTTTCGATTGAGTGCTATTTTGTATAATATGCAAATTATAAGGCCCTCGGCCTACGCACTATATAACTCAATCTGGCCAACTCTTTGTGGGGAAGCCGAATAGTTAGGTCCTCGACCCTAGGCTTAATCAATTAATAATTTATAATAAAAATTATATTAAATATATTTTTTTTTGTATTGCGAAGTTCTCGACCTAAACCTATTCTTTTTCTATGCCCTCGTCAAGAATTTTTCTATTGAGTGCTATTTGTATGCAGATTATAAGGCCCTCGGCCTATGCACTATCTAATTCAATCTAACCAACTCTTTGTGGAGAAGTCAAATATTTAGGTCCTCGACCATAAGCTTAACTAATTAATAATTTATAATAAGAATAATAATAACAATTTTTTGTATTGCGAAGCCCTCGGCCTCGGTATTCTTTTTCTATTGCCCTCGGCAAGAAAAGAAAAATTGATCGAGTGCTATTCGTACGCAAATTACAAGGCCCTCGGCCTATGTATTTTAATTTCTATTTCTCTTGGTTAGGTCAACGTATTGTGCCTTACTGAAAAACTGCATGAATATGAATTTAATAAGCCCTCGGCTGTTATGCAAGGTTTTTTAATTATTCTAATTACTTAAAATAGTCTAGGTGTAATTAGTGAGCTTACGTAAACAAATGAAAGACCGAAAATAAAAATTGATTATGTTCTACTAAATGAAATCCAGCTATTTTATTTTTAATCTCATGTCTAAACTTTACATTTCACGTACTCGGTACAGACTACTTCTTTTTCCTCTCTATACCGTAGCTAATCTGGCCCCGGGGCCTACTACTTTTTGCACTACTCAGTTTTTTGGTTTTCGTGAAACCCGATATTATACTTGTTTTTTTATGTGACAACAAACCGCCCAGATAGCAGTGTCTTAATTTAGCCACAAACATTTGTATTATATATATTATTTTTTAACAAAACCTAATCTTACACAAACCTCAATACAACTTATCAACTGTACATTGTATCATTGTACGTAGATATTTGACCCTCGGCCTACTATATAGGAAATTGATGAACCTAAACAAGCATAAACGAACCCCAAAACAACTAATCAACGACCATTTATTGTTCGTAAATATTAGGCCATCGAACTGGTTCTATATAGACAATTTATTAACACTTTCTTGAGGAACTGGACAATATATTTTCCCTTCTTTTCGTCATTTTATTTCACAAACATAAAACAAAACACGATTTTTGAACGTATTCGAAGGATACGTAAAACAGAATGAGTAAGCATCGAAGTGCGATAGCAGACTCGGGTTGAGGATAAAAAACTTTATGCTTTAAAAACGTATCGATGGGTATGGTGATTCAGAAACTACAATGTAATCATATCGGAAGACAAGCGATGGAAAATATTAAATCTAACAATTACAACTAATTGAAATAAAACAAAGCTCTAGTATATAAAGCAGCTACAAATCCGACTGTTCTTAAATTTTAAGTCTAATCGGAAGGCAGTATTTCTAAGAAATTGAATTTAATTATTTTACCTTGAGTTTTAGTTCTAAATAATATTCCCTTCTCATGATTTCGTCTTTTCTTCTAGCACATATGTTGGATCCGAGATTTTTTTTTTAATTTCTGAATTCCCCATTAAAATTATTTTTTAAAGCTTTTAACCTTCTAAAATAAAATTTGTATAATGACAGTTCATCATAAATCGACAAACGTTTTCTTAAGGCAAAGTCAAAAATCAAGGTTCATATTTAATTAAAACAGGTTGATGATGAGCTCTAAAAACGACACAAGAGATTAACAGACTGGGAAACAGAAAATTGCAGTCTATTTCAAGAAATTTAAAAACAAATGAAATTTAACCAGTTTTCTTACACTACAATCGGATTTCCAATTGCGCAATTTACCCTTCTCAATTCTTTATTTTGTACTGTGTTCGAGATTCCTATACATTCCTATACATCAAGTCGAATCTCTAATAATATGCAAGAATTTAAATAAAAAATACATATTTGGACCGTCTTTCGGAATGTTATAAGAAACAGATAACGAAAACTAAACATTTGATAATCGTACAAAATAAAACTAGAACAACGCTGTATACAGAGAAGAAGCTTAGCTCATTTAATCATAATTTACATACCACATTATCAAAGATTTTCATTATTGGTTATTTAACAAGTCGAATAACTAGTTCTAGATAAAATTACTTACTTCAAAAAATTTGTTTTTTTGCCGATCTGGTAACTACTACTTTACCAACATTTCGTGAGTTATCGACTATAATATGAATGTCGCAGGAATTATGTAGAGGGATAATAATTATTTCACCCAATAGCCAATTAATTAGACATATAAAGTGAATAAACAGTATTTAGCACCAAATTGATGACAAAAGCAAATTAAGGATAAAGACCCAAACAAATGTTTTTGAGAACACTTTTAAAAGAAGAAAATTAATAAAAATATGCCACGTTCGATTTAGCCGATTCATTAATTACGTTATCAAGCTACTAAAGGCATACATATGTTGAACACCTTTCCGATGAGAAATTCTATACACTCCTTGACATGGAAATGACAGCATTATGAAAATTAGTAATTGCCGTAAGTAGAGACCATTTGTTATAACTAATGCACGTTTTAGTCAAATATTTAGCAAATTAGAATAAACGAAAGCCAGTTTACACATTTCCGCGGCTATAAATAAAAATATCTTCTAATATAGGCTAACTTGTAAATCACGAAACTCTGTACAACGTATACATTATTATTCTTAATAGCATTGGATCATATCATGGCTTAAAGTTTTGTAGGCGATATAATATTTTGAACTAAAGCACAAACAATAAAATGCTTAAAGATTTGGAACGACTGATGAAGAGAAATGGCTTTGAAAATTTTTAGCTAATAATAAAAATTAAGGTACTTGCACGATATTAACATTAGCGTGAATATAAAGTGTACAATAAAGCTACACAAAGACGTGCTAACTGATATGAGACAGTTTATGTTTAAACACATCTAATATGTGAATATTTCCGTATACTTACTCTGTATACCCATGCATTTAAAAACGAAATAATAAAATTGATGAATCTTATAGATATTTCATAGTTAACATAAATATAAAATGCCAAACTATAAGATGTATATAATTTGACGTTGGTGCCATGAAATAAATAGAAACACAACTACTACGCTCGACATAACCATTCTTCCAAATACCCCTCTAACATGTCTCACAACGCTCTTTAATAATAGTACTACGCTCGACATAACTCCACACTCCCAAATACCCCTCTAACATGTGTCACAACACTCTTTAATAATAGTACTACGGTCGACGTAACTCCACACTCCGAATTACCCCTCTAACATGTCTCACAACGCACTTATATTAATAATACTACGCTCGACATAACTCCACTCTCCCAAATATCCCTCTAACATGTCTCACAATGCTCTTTAATAAAACTACTACGCTCGACGTAACTTCACACTAAATAGGGGCCCCAAGGTTCCGTTTAAATGGTACCCGTCCGACCCACCACACCGACTTTCGTCGATTTCCACCTATAAAATCGATTTTTTTTTCGCGAAACCTACCCCCTAGGTTCCACAGTTTTTTCATGTCAAAATTCGTTTTTCCCGACCCCGAAAACCCCCTCGAGTCCCCATTTTTGCCTAAATCTGAGCTGTCTCGGGTTCGGTCTAGTACCAGCTCACGTTTTCTATTGACGCCACTTTTGACGCCAGCTTTGACTTCATTTGAGAAACAACATAAGTCGAATGACTTATGTTATTTCTCAAATGAATGAAATATTTTTACCGTAGATTAACGAATAACCTATAGTCTGACTTATGTGGTTTTTCGCTGGAAAAGGTGTTTACATGTATAGATTACGAAATTGCTAATATCTCGTTTTCGGCCAAACAGTGACTTATGTTGTTTCTCAAATGACCGATTCAAATGAGATCACCATTAAAAATTTGTGAACTTGTAAACATAGGTATATTAATTCTTATATGATATTATGTGGGTATGACTAGTATCGTTACCGAGGTTTAAACTATGGAGGAAACTGAGAATATTCATGCTTTGTACAATATGAATAAACAGTAGGCATCATTATATCTATCTAGCATGATATAGGAAATATTTATT
>JAEQML010080653.1:0-11519 GCA_016904865.1 Pissodes strobi | reverse complement strand
ATAGACATTGTGTAGTCATTCCTATATACTTTTTTGGACAATTTAGACATGGTACGCAGTAAACTACATTAGATTGTTTTTTTTATTGAATCTTTACTTTTCAGGGGAGTGTATAAATCCTTCAGTGTATTTTGAGCTTTATGGCAGACCGTTATATTATGTTTTGCTAAAATGTGCTTAATTTTTTCAGATAATTGTTGGGTGTACGGCAATGTTAAGTATCTGTTGTTTTGGTTGTTATTATTGTCAATTTTGTGGTTTTGTATGTTATTGTAGAATTTAAAAGTTCGTTGTTTGATGGTTCTCTCTATGTCTTTAATTAGATAGTGATTCTTATAGACTTATAGATATATATTCTTATCACTTAGATAGGAACTCATAATTCCCAGGAAAAATATTTTCTTTGCCGCTTTTTTGTTGTATATTGTGCATGACAATATCAGATTCTCATCAATCATAATACTCGAATGTTTATACTGTTCTTCTTGTTGTACATTTCCATTATTTACAAAAATTCCATCATGTATTTTTGTTATATAATAATTCTGAAATCCTTCTTTTATAAGCATATACTTTTAGATTCTAACACTGCTCATCTAGACTACCAGTAAGACGATTCTTTGATGTAATTAATTTGTCTCTCGTATAAACTAACTCACCTTTACTTAAATAAATTCTGATGGGATCTTCCACCCTATATTTAGACTTAGAAATTTCCTATCACTTCTATCCATCCAGCATGTGTTTATTAATAGCTCACGTTCTTAGCCCGAAGTCATTTTTCAGCCTGTTAAGAAGCCTTCCATAAATGTCTGGCGAAAGCTTTGGATAGTTTATCTTGCCACGTCCTTTGAACCAAATGTCCTTTACAGCTTCATCCAAGTTTTTCCTTCGCTCCTGTATTTTCGAATGTCTCTCAAATAGTCTTCTCCAATACACTGTTTCTGCTGTGTTGATTGATACCGATTTTCGCTCTTGCTTCACCAATGTGAAATTAGATTTGTATAATAGTTTTCATAGGGTGTCTTCTTTCATAGCACTTACAACCTTGTCTATAGTTGAAATATTCTTGTTAAAATAGAGTGAACTTTCTTCCTTATGGCACTTTGTGCATCTTCATCAAATTGTAGTGGATTGTAGCAGATTTCTAGGAAGGATTAAACTGCATCTTTTCTTTCTCTAAAAAATATCTAAATTCTACCATAATTAACTGCTCTCACATTGCACAAGTTGATACTGAAATCTTAACAGTGCTGGAATATATTTGATGTACATGCATATCATGTACCGGGTGATCGTTTATGCTTTGCATGCTACCAGGAAAGACAAATAAACATCCAATAATGCAAATATTTACAAAAGTTATGGTTTTTGAATGGAACAATATGAATTCGGAAATGTGTAAATGTTGTGTGAAATTCTGTACATATTTAATAAGTATATAGATCATATATCTTTTTTTATGGTGGTGACGTATAAGAAACTTTATTTTAATGAAGTCAAATACCTTTAAAATCCAAACTGCTAGTCATAGAGCAAAATTGATTGCACTTTTCGATTTAGTTTTTAGCCGGAATTTATAGAGTTGCTCAGTTTATACCTAGTTCCGATTAAGCCAAATATTGGTACCAGGATAATTAGAAACTAATATAGGAGAGTGTATTCCGTTAGCACTATGTAGAGCCGTTTGTTTCCTACACGTATTCAAAATGTTTCAAAATTTGGTTATATTATGAGTTATATTAAATAAATATAGAACACCAAGAAGGACTGAAAAATTATCGAATAGATAGCAATTTAACTACTTAAAGGCTTTCAATGAAAGTTTCATTTTAACAAGATGTCTTTAGGCAATGCATACCCAAACGAATTATAGTACACCGTTAGAAACGTTGTAGAATATCTTCAAAGCTCTCAATAATAACGCAAAAGAATCTGTTAAATGAGGTCGAGTATTTTCGTCACTAACGAGTCTGCTTCCCCTCCCCGTCTTTTTAGAAATAAGAGCAGGAAACCTAAAAGAGTGGCGTTCTGTATCTTATTCATTGTGAACAAAGGGATAATAATAGCAGCATTTGCAGCCGGGAAAATGATTTGACAAAAGCGGAACACAGAAATAGAAACGGCATCACCCTGGTTGCCAGTAAACGTTTTAGAATACTATCAGAATTTCCAATAACAACGGAAATTATCTCGACATGTTTGTTAAATATCATTAAAGAATTTCGTCAGTAAGGGCATTGTCTCTTAATAAATGAATCTAGAAAAGTTAAGCGAATGGCTAGGCCAAGGAATAAGGCGCTGCTCTATGTTCGCTAAAATTCCATAAATCACAGAATAATTCCAGAAAATATTTACACAACCAAAAAAATACGATTTTAGCCGATTGATAATAATTTGCGAGTATTTGTTACCGGAACATAACGGATAAAATTTCTTTAGTAGCTTAAATTCGAATGAGTGCCAATTGCGAACACAGATAAAGTTTTTCAAAAGTGCAAAGTGATATTTGCAGTTAAAGAGAACGGGTATATATAAGTGATAAATAAAAGCACAATTGACACGAAACAGTTTAGAATTGGAGAAATAAATAAATTTAATGAGTAGCTAGGTTGCATGAGAAAATAGCATCCATTTGAAACAGTAAATTTAAGATCAATAGAGGCAATAGCTTCTAACAGCCGAACTGTGTTATGTGAGTTTCAGTGTGATTTTAGAATATTTTGGATAAAGACATTTTCACTTTAGTTAAGAAATAAATTTTCTTCACAACTTGGAAAATATACGAATATTTGAATATAGCCACCTTAATTCTTTATTTTGCGTTCGTATTTAAACCGCTGCGGGAGGCAAATGCATCTAGTAATATATGTATTTCGACACCCATTTTTTTATATTTGACTTGATTTTTGACATATCATGGTCAGCTTTTATGTTTATGCGCGGTACCTTAGTAAGTGATTTTGATGTATAGAAAATGTACAGATGGAAGTTTTTTTATTTTAATGTGTAACCTATTTTCAAATTTTAATTTATTTGCTAGAATATTACATGAAGTTTTAAAAGGATGCATAAAACGTCTTACACGTTTAAGCGCCTGGTCCGTTAAAAATTGCCACTTAATTGCTCGTTTTTTATTGCTTTTTTATACTTTAGTTTAGTGCTACTAGTATCTAGTAATAAAACATAAGTAATTTACAATTTGATGCATTTAATGCAATCATAAGATGTCTCTTGCATACTTGTGCTGTGCACACAGTATTTTTTATAATAATAAATCTATTCCACCTCAATATGTCGCGCAGGCTTTATAGGGTTTCCTTTGAAGTCCTTCTTATTGTTATTTAGCAGATATAATATTGAACTGCAATAGCTGACATGTGGTAAAATTATTGCTTTATATATATTGCTCGCTTTGTCCATTCATTTAGATAGGAATTCATTATCCCAAGGAGATACACTCACATCGCCACTGTTTTATTACATATTGTGCATGCCCCAAAAATATCAGATATTCATCATGTTCACTTATTGCATGTTTGCCACTTATGTAGTCCCGTTAGTTTTTCATTTATGATCTTTACAATTATGTCTACATATTTTCACCTAAAATATAGGAAGATATCATCGGCATCGTGAATTATGATGTACGCTCTACATAAATGGGGCCAATTATAGTTTATTGAGGGACCCCAAACACATTTTCTTCTGCCCCTGTGATACTGTCTACGAATCTTGTTTCCTGAACTCGATTTTTCAAAAGAATTTCAAACCACTGAAGTCAGTAATTTGGACACATAGTATTATATTATCTTTTCATTATTTCTAATGATGACTTTTTTTTTCTATAGTTTCGGCAGCTTTTCAGTCCAGAAAACCACACCAATTACTATTTTTTGGTTTAACGCACTTTTGCAGTTTATTAATACAATTTGTAGCGCACACTCACAAAAATCTCCTTGCCGGAATGCCACTTGATATTATTGGCTTGGATGACCAATATGTTCAAAATAATTTATAAAATATTCGTTGACCACCTTTTTATCAAGCTTCTAGTACACTGAGAGCATTTTTATGCGTCTATATTCTTCACATTTATTTGTGTTTTCTTTTTTTTTCTATCGGAACTATTTCAGGTTTCTTTAACTTTTTAAGGGATGTTACAATATTCAAGGCTTTTATTGAATACTTATAAGAAAATGTTATCAATCACCTTAACTGCTGTTTGCAGAATCTTGATTGTTATGTCATCAGCACCACTTCTCCTATTTTTTAGATTTTTCACTATTTTCCTTAACTCTACCAATGGCAATATTTGAAAACAGCATTTTTATAAAACAGTTGTTTTAATTATTTGCATTCGCTGTTCATTCCTTTCAAGTTTGTTATGAAAATACATTTCTGTATGTCTGTTGTTTTTTTTCTTGCAACCCACTAATTTCTTAATTCTTTTTCATAGATTCGATGATCAATTTTTATTTATATCAATTTTTTATGGTAATGCTATATTCTCTGTTGTCTTATTATACCAACAGAACTGTTCTATTTATCTATATTTTGTGTAGCTTAAAATCATCACTTTTTGTAGTTACTGCCTTGCAATGCATCTGGTCTCTTTCTTTCACATTCCTCTCGAAGTCTTGTGTCCATCAATTCCTATGGGACTATTTAGCCTGACTACTTTTTTGTTTATTCTTTGCATGTTCATTTAATATGTTGTTAATAAAACGGATACCATTTGATCCGCCAATATATCAATGCCGATACAATTTCTATCCATATAATTTATTTGACACTTCATTAAATAAATATTAACCAGTTTCACAATATCACATTGTTCATTTTCAATGTTATCAAGATCTACGGTAATAATACAAATAATTTGTAATTTTTGGTGTCAGATGAATTTTAGGTAGGATGTTTTTATCATTATTAATAATCATTAGGTATATTATCGTTTGTATTTTGAGAAATTCTCTTCAAGTTGTTAACCTTTTGATGCAAATCAATCTCAGATATTACTCTTTTCATTTTATTGGAATAGTACGCATTTTTTGACATATCAATATTATAATATTATTATATTTTTGAATATATTCTACAAAAAAGGTATCTAGGTGATTCAATAGATCAGCATCACTGGCTGTAGGTGAATAATGAAAAATAAAAATAAGATTTTTTTTGCCTTTCAATATTATCCACACCTGTAATCCGTAGCATGTTTAATTCTGATGTTTGTAGCAGTATTTTTGATCGTCGCTCATCCATTATATTATCTGTTATGTGAAAATCCTAATTTCAAGTTCTCATATTTGATCTATTATATGGGTTTCTTCTGACAAACACACTATAGGTGGTTTCCATTTATCTATTTCTATGTCTAATTCATGAATAGACTTTGAATATTTAGGTATAACAGTTGTTCACCTGATTGCTATTTCTGATGTGTAGAGATACTGGGTAATTAACACTTTGTTCCAAATCCCCGTAAACTCCCTTATTAGCCTTACAGTATGATTGATCATACTCCACATTTGCCGCGTATTTACAATTAGCACATGTTATTTTCCTAAGCTGACATTGACTACTTTGATATGCTCCGACACATTTAAGGAAAATATTTTTTCTATTACATTTACGTGCTACGCGTCGAAATTTAAAACATTTTAATAACATTTATATAATCGAAGAACATACATGATTTCCATCCTATTGATAACTTTTCTTTTTCATCTAATACACTTTCGTTATCTATTCCATTTTGCTCTTATAATATTTAAGAACAGTTATTTTTTTTGTTCCTTAAAAATTGAGGCGTTTTGCGTAATAACTTGATCAAAAAAAATCTTTTCCATCAGATAACAATTCTTCTTCAGCATTGATAATTTTTATTTAAAGGACATTTCTTTTCAGGTATTTTTTTTTTCATAGACTTTACTGGGTAAAGACTTGAACTTATATTTTATTTGATACACTAACTAAATATTCCTTATTGTTCTTTCTATCTGCTTCGTTATATTTCAGTCGGTTTCCAAATTGCCTATTTTGCTAATTTTGATTTTTGATTTTTATATCTTTAACCTCTTTTTTTTTAATTCCTAATTTACCCAACGCTCAGTCAATAAGACGATTCCTTGTCGTAATCAATGTGTTCCGTAAAAACTAACTCACGTTTACTTGGAACTAACCTTTAATACAATCTGATGGGGTCTTCCTCCCTACATCCTGCCATGTACTTTGAACTAAATGTCCTTCATTGAGCAGTGTTTCATCCGAGGAAAAACGTTTTCCCTCGCTTCTGTATTTTTGAATATTTCTCAAATAGTCTTCTTCCGACTCATTGTTCCCTTTTTTTTTTGCAGTGGCACACACACTAAAGGTAGACCCTATGGCGCTCGACGAGCGGTGTGTGTGCAAAGATGTTGATTGACACGGCTCTTGAATATTTGTAAGTTGTAATTAGTGGGAAACAGATGTCCTGGGAGTGAGTTCCACAGTGATGCAGTGCGCCAGACAAAGGAGTTCTTGTAAAGCGATGTTCTAGGTGTTTCCAGTTGTACGACGAACTGGTGCGCTCTTGCCGTGTGTCGTGACTGTCTGACAGGAGCAGCTAGTGGCGGGATGAGGCGGACCAAATCCTAGGAACATCTGCCGTGAAAGTATCTGTAAAACAGAGATATGTCGGCTACATGTCTGCGGTGTTCCAGACTATCTAGATTCTGGGTCAACTCCGGGTCGCCGACGAGACGCACAGCTCTCTTCTGAATGGAATCCAGCAGCTTTAGGGTGTGCTTCGGTGCGGCACCCCAGATATGTGAGTAATATTCTAAGCACGGTCTTATTTGCGCTTTGTAGAGCAAGAGCAACTGCTGCGGTGTATAGAGTTTTTTTGTTGCGAAATAGCGCACCAAGCTTCTGAGAGGCTGATTTTGCGATGTAAGCAACGTGGTCATGCCAGGACATATTGCTGTTGACCGAGACACCCAGCAGTCCGATTGACGAGGATGAAGGAATGGTCGATCCTGAAATAACGATGTCAGGGCCCGCTGTATTAGCCCTCTTGGTAAACGTTGCTGCTTGGGTCTTTGCTGCATTGAACTGGACCAAATTTCGGTCGCCCCAAGTTTGAACTTTCTCCAGGTCTTGATTTATTGCCGTAATCTGCTCCTGTCTGCGGTGATGAGTCTCAGTCGCTGGTAAGGGTTTTTCTGATCTAAAGTGGGAGACAAGGGTACTGTCATCTGCAAAACTGTAAACAGGATTATTTGTTTCGGTCAGCAGGTCATTAATATAGATGAGGAACAGAGTTGGCGAAAGTATTGCGCCCTGAGGCACGCCCGCGTTGATGGTGAATGTGTCCGAGATGTGTCCATCGACTGCAACGTGCAGAGGTCGGCTCTTAAGGAAACTGGCAAGCCAGCTGCAGAGAGAGGCGGGCAGTCGGAAAGACGGTAGTTTGTTGAGCAGTCCATCATGCCAAACTCTGTCGAATGCCTTTGAAATATCCAACGCAATCGCTCGAGACTCTCCGTAGTTCTCAATTGCCCTACTCCATATATGAGTGATATAGACCAATATATCTCCTTTCGACCTATCTTTGCGAAAGCCGTATTGATTATCGCTGATTATTTTGTTGTTCTCGAGATACTTGAGTAGTTGCTGATTGACTACACGTTCCATGATTTTGGAGATTATTGGAAGCAAGGCAATTGGACGATAGTTTGATGGCATGGTTTTCTTGCCTTTTTTTGGAACAGGTTGCACTCGAGCGACTTTCCAAGAAGATGGGTAAATCCATTTTCCGTAAGACAGAGAAAAAAGCCT
Source organism: Pissodes strobi (assembly GCA_016904865.1). Taxonomy (NCBI): domain Eukaryota; kingdom Metazoa; phylum Arthropoda; class Insecta; order Coleoptera; family Curculionidae; genus Pissodes; species Pissodes strobi. The sequence continues at coordinate 3,695 of JAEQML010080653.1, read as the reverse complement.
GGAAAAAACGGGCGTTAGTTCGTTGGCGCAGTTCTTTAACACGATGGCAGGTATTCCGTTCGGTCCTGATGCCTTTTGCGTATCTAGTTCTTTAAGGATTTTGCGAATATCACGATGAGAAAACTTGACTTCTGCGATGGTACTGTTGATGTTCGGTATGGTGGGGACAGTCTTGCCATGGGGGACGTCTAAGGTAGAGTGCGATGAAAACATTTTGGCGAGCATGTTTGCTTTTTCCCTGGCTGTAGTCGCCATGATGCCACGTTCGTCCGTCAAAGGTGGGAGAGACGTTTTTGTAAAGTTGTTACTTACTGCCTTTGCTACCGACCAGAAATTCCTGGAACCACTGGGGCATTGCAAAAGTTTATTCCTGATCCTTTGATTGTGTTTGTCCTTAGTTTCGTCGATCACACGCTTGCACTCGCTTCTCGCTTCGATAAAATAATTGCGATTTTCAGCGGTCTGATTTTGCTGCCAGTACTTGTAGGCTTGCTGTTTCCTACCTACAGCTCTTTCGCATCTTCTGTCGAACCAGGGCTTTCCTTTTGATGGTAACTTGATGGAATTTGGGATGTATGCTTCCACTCCTGAGGAGATTACTTGCGTGATCTCTTCGCAGCAGAGTGACGGGTCGTCAGTGCCAAAGCAGACGTCGAGCCAAGGAAAATCTAGGTAGAGCTGCCTTAGATCGTCCCAGTTTGCAGAATTGTAATACCAGATTTTGCGAGGCAATGGTGGATCCTTCTGTATGGGTGGCAATCCACAAGCCGTTGTAATAAGTTTGTGGTCGGAAGTACCTAATGGTGGGCCAACTGTAATCTTGTACTGGTCAGGATTGGTGGTCAGAAAAAGATCCAGGAGGGCGGCGAATTCGCCCCTCTCTGAGATTCGAGTTGGTTCGTCTACAAGTTGATGGCAAATGCTGCAGCTTTTCTAACTTCGTTGTCGGTCTTGTTGTGATGTTTGAGCCAGTTGGTGTTGTGGGCATTGAAGTCTCCCAGAACGATTATTTCTGAACTGGGGTGATCGACCTGTATTGAGTCAAAAGTGGTAGCTAGTGCTGAAGAAAAGCTTTGGTAGGCTCTAACGCTGGGAGGGCGATAGAGACAACATATAAACTTGGTTAATCCCTTGGCGGTGAACTTGAGCCACATGACGTCAAGGTTGTTCGGTTCGAGCGTTTCCTCGCGGTGGCATGAAAGGTCGCTTCGGACAAATAGACATATTCCGAACTTATATCTAATTCGGGTATGTAAGTCGTAACCAGGATAGCGGTAGTTCACTGTTGTTGTTGTAGAACCTACTTGTGTTTCTGTAAGGGCTAGTATGTGTGGTGTAGATGTTGGTATGGTTGGTTGTAGATGTTGGTGTACCGAATTTATGTTTGTATTTAGGCAGAAATCTATTCTAAATTCATTTAGAATAGATTCCAGTTTCAAGTTTCCAGAGAAAGTAAATGTGTGGACTGGCATGCTTGGTAATCACATTGTGGGTCCAATATTTATCGATCACAATCTTACCGGTCAACTTTACCTGAACATACTACAAAACGAAATATATCCGCAAATTCAAACAGTTACAATTACTTTTTCAACAGGACGGGACACCCGCTCATTACTCACAACCTGTTAGACATTGGCTATCTGAAACGTTCCCTAATATGTGGGTGGGAAGGCGAGGACCCATCGAATTGCCAGCTCGATGGCCTGACCTCACCCCATTAGATTTTTTCTTTGGGGATATCTGAAAAGTAAAGTTTTCACTACAAGGCCGACTTGTGTTCAAGACCTTAAAAACAAAATAAGAACCGTTTGCAGCTGAATACCTCCAGAAACTTTTCAGAATGTTAGAGACGAGTTTACTAACAGGCTTTATCATTGTCAGGAGATACAGGGAGAACATTTCGAACACCTTCTGAAATGATTCCTGACTTTAAACTTAATTAATTAATTTAATAAATTATTGATATTTCTTTAGATATTTAATTCTTTGTCATTTAAAGTCGGTCAAGCAAGTTTGGTGAGCGATTGGAAAATGAAAAGACCTTTAAAATGAGGTGTCACTCGATACCCTTTGCCATTTGAAAAAAATATGAAAATTGGCGTCCAGCTGTCATTTTGACATTTAACATCTAAATATAAAAATATAAACTCCATCCGTACAAAATAAATTTAGTCCATCAACTGTCAGAAGATGATCCAGTTTTGTGAAATTATGTGTGAAACAATTTATCAGTCTCCAAACTATGTTAGACATATTTGTTTTAGTGACGAGTCAACTTTTTTTTTTAATGGAAATGTAAATAGGCAAAATGTCAGGCATTGGTCTGATGTAAATCCCCATATTCTCCGAGAAGCACATACACAGTTTCCATAGAAAGTAAATGTGTGGACTGGCATGCTTGGTAATCACATTGTGGGTCCAATATTTATCGATCACAATCTTACCGGTCAACTTTACCTGAACATACTACAAAACGAAATATATCCGCAAATTCAAACAGTTACAATTACTTTTTCAACAGGACGGGACACCCGCTCATTACTCACAACCTGTTAGGTTTAGGTTTATATATTACGAAAAAAACTTATATAGTTTTATAACATTGTCACATAGTTTGCACACACACGGAAAAAAAGCTATACTAATATTAAGATTAATAATCTTGAATTAACGCTATGCTATATTCCCCATTCCGCAAGTATAACAATACTCTATTGTAATAGAATCATAATCTTGAATATCAAGATATGGTTTTCTCGTTTTAAATATAAAAACTACTTACAATTAAGAATAGGTTAATATTTGTATCAATAATTGAGGTATAATTCGTTTGAAATTTATCTATTCTTGTTTTGATGATAGCAAACTTGTATTTTGAGCGTATCTATATTTGATATATTTTTATTGTTCTTGATTCAAATTTGACATATATATGAATAAAAAATTATTTGTTTTTGGATGTATATAGTTTTATTTCATATAGTTTATTTTTATTAAAATATAATACATATTTATTTATATAATACGTAATACAATAAAAAAAAACAGTATTCAGCATTTAAATATTATTACAACAATTCTACACAATGAAGCTAGAAATGGTTATACATACATATACGAATGCATCTGAACTGCAAAACAAACGAAACTTAACATTATACATAATGCATAAACTTAACAGTGCTTTCAAGTACATAACTCGGTTAATAAAAAAGTTGAGTTGAGTATAACATTTTAATACAAAACTTCTAGATACGGCTGAGAGGTTTAAATTTAAACTATTTTTTTATATATACATATAGGCAAGTATATCGCTTTTAGGGTTAGTTTGGGTTAGTTTTAAACAATAAGCTATACAGGTTAGGTCTCTTTGAATATTCATCAGTGAAGAAGAGTCCACAAGTGTCGATTAGAACAGAAAACAAGAGACAGCATCGACATCGACACTTGTGAATATTGAAAAACGCCCAACATGTATAATGTCGATACATTAGCCTATACTTTAAATAATCCCTAGAAATACTATATTATTATACTACAATTATGTATGCTGCAACTCAAAGAAATATTTAAATATGTAGCTGCCTAATTTGACAAACGAAAAGTAGGACGCCATGATTTTGCGCCAAATACCTAACAAAGTTGTCTACATATTAATTTAAATAAAGCAAGCAATATTTAAACCTACGTGT
>JAEQML010080652.1:0-11520 GCA_016904865.1 Pissodes strobi | reverse complement strand
CACACGAGGATCCTGTATGCGAGATACGCGTATCCGAGATACAGACTAACGGTCGAAAACTAGGACTGCTGCATCGAATTCACGTATTTCTTCAATCAGTACTAAAATAGCGCAGTGCCGTGTATAGGTTCATCACTATAGCGCGTAGTAAATAATACCTATGACGATTGAATTTATACTGAAAAATATTCTGCGTCTATGATATATTCTCCGTTGCAAAAGTATCCATGTCTGAACAGGTCCATATATCGTAATGGTAATTTTGTATGCGGCATACGCATTCAGCGTCCGGCGGCTGAGTTGCCGGGAAGCAGAAATTCGGAATCGCGATACTGAATGCGTCGCTCGTGCCGTGTGAATAGGTCCATTTGAACGTATGTTTAACCAGTATCTCGGATACGCGAATCTCGCATACAGTATCCTCGTATGAAAGCGCTTTTAAATATACAGACAGATGGAAGAAAAAACCCTCGGAATTACAGCAGGCTACGCACAAGTTTGTCTCACTCTTTTCCCCTGATGTCACTGTAAAAACATCCTTTGCTCCTTTTTCGGCCAGTACGCTTATTTAATTAAAGGCCTGTTTCATCGGCATTATAAATGAACCCAGAATTGTCGAAAAGCTCATTTTTCAAGTGTTTTTTTTGCAGAAGTTTAAAATAATTTCCCACATCTAAACGATTCAGGCCCTCACCTCACCTTAGAGATACACCTTTAGCCTTGCGAATAGACAAATCGGTATGTCTTCTCAAAAATTGATCTAAACCAATCGAAATCGGCATATCCTTTTTCTTTATTGAACATGTGGTTGATTTGTAGACTTTCGGCGAAATTATAGGCACGCTTTCGAACATCTGGTACCATCATAGGAAAACCGTATTTTTGTGCCTTTTTAATATTTTGCACCAATTTATTTTCATTTGCCACCTCCAATGTGCTATCCGGTCCTATTTTACCAGTTGGCCACACATTATTTTTCATTTTCGTTTTAAGGCTTTTCCTAGGAATGTCATAATTTTTTGAAGCGCCGTTCACAGAAGAACCGTTTCTGACAGCTTCAATTGCTCGCCGCAGATTCCCTTTAGTACAATTTCCACGATTTGAATTCCTTCTTTTATATTTTGTTGGCATGTTTCCGCAGCGCAGTGAAAGTGAGGTCAAACTGTAAAGAAACAGACGTAAAAAATATATGGCCATCTATCCCTACTATCTGGTGGCCATCTCTCGCGAATGCTAGGAAGAGATAGCCAACATGACAAACAAATCCCGCTGCAGATTTTTAACTGTTGTTACAGGTTAGAATTGTCTAATGAACATTGTACTCACCCAATATGTTGAAACCAGCAGTAAATTTCCTTCCAAGCATTCAAAGTAGAAGGTAGCACAAAACTATTATAAACTTTTCTAGGGACGTGACGGTGTTTTTATTTTCTAGCTTTGATGTGACCTCGACGTAAACGAAAACATACGGGCCGTGCTCACATATAACCATTTATTGCCCGAGTATAATACGATCCTGTACTGTCCTACGCCACCATGCTATATTAGCTGCTTCTGATTGGCGGGTTAACGTCACTTTAAAGCACTGTTAACTCTTCATGCATGGCTCCCCGGTTGCTTCACTCGCTTCGGGGCGCAACCAGACAAAACTAACTAAAACTAACCCAAATTTACAAAAAGAAACAAACATATCCTTAAGGAACGATTAACCGTGATAGGTCCTTTTTGACTACTAAAGTTGATAGGTTAATTATTTTAAGGTGATTATATTTTTATGATATCTGACGTATAAAGTCCTTAATTAATTTAACTAAATGCTAGATGATTGAAAAAACATACGTTCAAAAATCAAGTCCACAATAGACAGAAACCTGCAATTACTACAAGGGCCCAAAACCAAAATTTTTCTTTTGTTCCCCGTCTACCCTAATGTGCTTTAACCGTTTTCAAGCCAGTTGTAGAAAACAATTGTTTATTTACGTGCGATCTCTATTTATTTTACGGTAAATTGCTCATAGTCGAAGACAAAATATTGTGTGTACCTTGTGCGGAAAGTCTATTTTCAAACCTAGTGTCACTCTCTTAAAATATCTACTTTCCGTACTAACAACACAAATAACTATTACAAATTCCCAGATAGATATAAATGTGTGGTGCTCTTTAATAAATCTTAAAACAATTTATCTCTGAAATATTTGATGTAACCAATAATTGAAGGGAACCCGATATAATGACTAAGTAATCAGGTTGGAGCTCCATATTAACTCATATCCCGTTATATAGTATTAGCAGTATTCTACATTACAACAAAAAAATAATGCTTTCTAATATTCTCACAAGGCAGAACTGACCTTGTATACTACCACCTAGATTTACCTTAAATGGTCTCTCTTTAATAATTACACTTGACGCTGGAGAATCCTTTGAACGCTAACGCGCTATGATCAAAGGATGCTAATATCCTAAGAAAATATGCAAATACAAAGCACACACTGTGTATTACACTCTGATGTTAAACATAGGAGCTTATAATGTGTAGTTATTTAAATGCACGCTCTCTTACTAAAATTAGCTTATTGACATTCTCGACCTGCTAAAGGTTTTTTTTTCTGCTTCAAACTTACTAACATTTATTGTAACGTCATTAATGACATAAATAAACGCCACATAAAATCCTAAGGTTAAGTTGCCAGTACCGACATTAATGACAGCTCGCATACTATTTTTCTTGGTTTCGTCGTTTACGCTTTCGCGTGTACGCTGTGTATGATGTTGCTTTTTTGAATAAGTTATTTCTGTGTATATTTATTAATAATAAGAAGGTCAGAACTTCAATTCACAGCATCATCATATAATCCGAGAAAAGTGACAGGTGAAAGAAAGGCATAAGTTAAAAATGATCAGAAGTACTAACCACGCCGCAAACTACGCTCAGGAGGAAAGTTAACAGGTTAGTAAAACTCCTCAAACCGGTGACGTCATTAAGTGACAGAAAAATGCATGTAAACGTCTGTTACTTTTAAAAGTATAGTTAGCGGTTAAAGTAGAAGGAAAACACACTTAAATATGAATCTTAGTTTATATTCAAGGAAGAGATGCTTTTGTCCTTAAAGCTATGGTCCGAGTTACTTGAGCACTGCTTTCTATGCATAGTGATTCTGACTGAGATATCAATACCCAAGGCACCGTCTATAGTTCGAGCGTGCCGCGGAAAATTTCCCTCCTGCCTGCGCAAATATCTCGCCCATAGGCTACACGTCAATGTCACGGCTTAACCGTGATTCAGTTTTCGCAAGTACTTTCGCGATCGGACGGTAGGAATTTATTTTTTTCTACGACTGCCCTGAAAATAGACAAAAACGCACTAACAACTGCTCTTGAAAACTGGACATTTCAAACATCGTGTGAAGAGTATACTTTTCACACGCTTATTCGGGTATTTAGATTAAAGGGCTTCGTCTCCGTTTTAGAGCTTCGTCCTCAAAGGTCCCATTACCAGATCTCTAAAAAAATGGGGCCCAATTATAGGGCTTCACCCCCCGGGAGCCCCTTTTTGCAAAACTGTAGAAAATGGAACTCTTATACCAGGTCCCCCTTTTAAGACTTGGGGCCACGTTTTAGGGCTTCGCCCCGGGGGGCTCCATTGCTAAATCTGTAAAAAATGGGACTCCCGTACCATAGGCCTCAGTCTAGGGTTTCGCCCCCCTGGGCCTCATTTTAGGGCTTCGCCCTCGGAGCCTCTTTTTCAAAATATTTGGAAAATAGGTACCACACTCCGGTGGCCCCATTTTAAGACTGTGCCCCTAGTTATAGTTTAGCGAGAATATCTTACTCACGTAGCTTCTTTCATTAGGAATAAAAGTTTCTGATAAATCAATAATAAAAATGTTTCCCATATAACATGTAATTTTCTACCACACTCCCAGTGGGGCACCCTGTATGTAGCAGTCGTAGAAAAAGTATAGTGTGCTACACGTGCTGAAAAGACTTTTCACACTCATGAGACTTTATGACACTCGCTTACGGCTCGTGTCACCAAACTGTCTCATTCGTGTGAAAAGTCTTATTTTCAGCACTAGTTGCACAATATACTATTACGGAATAGTTTTCGCACGCTTTACGCTATACGCTATTTAAGAAATATATGTGGTTAATATGGATACAGACATATTGTATTGTTGATGACTGTTGTGTAACTACACCTGATCTCTCCCTCTTTCTCTCTTATCGAATTGGTAACGAATTATTCCATTTTTATGAGACGAAGTGAAACTAACCGAAATTTGATTGGACGACTAACCCAAAGTAATCAAATCTATTGGTTATAACGTATCGGAACCGATTCAAACCACTAAAATAAGTCGAGACTAAGTAAAACTAACCGAAAGTTGATTAGACGACTAACCAAATGTGTTAAAATTAATTATAACGTATCGGAGCCGGTTCAAATGTCTAAAATAAGTTGAGAATAAGCGAAACTAACCGAAGTTGATTCGACGACTAATCCAATCTAATAAAATTTAATAAAACCTATCCGAACCGGTTGAAATGACTAAAACAGGTTGAGAAAAAATTAAACTTACTGTAAGTTTATTAGACGACTAACCAAAACTAACCAAATGTATTAAAATTGATTATAACGCATCGGAACCGGTTTAAAATTATCAAGTAAGTTGACACTAAGTGAAACTAACCGAAAGTTGATTCGAAGACTAACCCAAACTAACCAAATCTATTAAAATTGATTATAGCTTAGCGGAACCGTTTGAAATAACTAAAATAAGTCGAGGAAAAGTTAAACTAACTGAAAGTAGCGACTAACCCAAACTAACCAAATCTATTAAAATTGATTATAACGTATTGAAACCGGTTAAAATGTCTAAAATAAGTTGCGATTAAGTGAAACTAACCGGAAGTTGATTCGACGACTAACTCAATCTAACCAAATCTTTTAAAATTGATTATAACCTATCGGAACCGGTTCAAATAACTTAAATAGGTTGAGACTAAGTGAAACACAACCGAAAGTTAATTAGACGACAAACCAAAACTAACCAAATGTATTAAAATTGATTATAACGTATCGTAACCGGTTCAAATGTCTAAAATAAGTTGAGACTAAGTGAAACTAACCGAAAGTTGATTTGACGACTAACCCAATTTAACCAAATCTATTAAAATTGATTAGAACCTATCGGAACCAACCGATTCTAAAATAAGTTGAGTCAAAGTGACAAAGTGAATCTAACTGAAAGTTGAGTAGACGACTAACCAAAACTAACTAAATGTATTAAAATTATACATATTATATATATATATCATAACATATCGGAACCAGTTCAAATGGTTCAAGTATGTTGAGACTAAGTGAAACTAATCGAAAGCTGATTCAACGACTAACCCAACTATTAAAATTGAATACAACCTAGCGGAATCGATTGAAATCACTAAAATAAATCGAAACAAAGTGAAACTAACTGAAAGCTGATTCGGCGACTAACCCAAACTAACCAAATGTATTAAAATTGATTATAACGTATTGGAAGCGGTTCGAATATCTAAAATAAGTTGAGACTAAGTGAAAATAACCGAAAGTTGATTCGACGACTAACCCAAACTAACCATTGTGATTATAACCCAGCGGAACCAATTGAAATCACTAAAATAAGTCGAGATAAAGTGAAACTAACTGAAAGTTGATTCGGCGTTTAACCCAAACTAACCAAATCTATTAAAATTGATTATACATATCGGAACCGGTTAAATGTCTAAATTAAGTTGTGACTAAGTGAAACTAACTGAAAGTTGATTAGACGACTAACTAAAGCTAGCCAAATGTATTAAAATTGATTATAACTATCGGAACCGGCTCATATAAGTAAAATGAGTTAAAACTCGTTATAGATATATTCACTTCAATCACGTGTGCTGTGCATATCGCTACGCGCGCTTATCTTCAGTATCTCAGATTGAGCAAAAATAATCGAAATTAACTTTAATTAATCAAATAAGCGGATTGAGACGGGCGCGATACACGCTTGACAAACCATGCCTAACACAAAACTAAAATTATCCCTAACTAACAAATATAACAAAAAAACATGTCTTGTCACCGACGGGAATCAAACCCGGGCAGTAGTATGACAAGCACAGAAGCTGATCCTGAAACGCAAGTGCGTATGATTGCAATTTGTTATACTGCAGACGCTAGGCGCTTGAAACGCAAGCGATATAAGGAAATAAAAATATGGTCAGCAAGAGAAATAATCATGCGCCTCAAATCGTGTTCTCGACCTTTGATATATCAATGAATATTATCAATTCTTATCAGCTTAATATCACTATCGCTTTTCCTCGCTTTAATAAGTTATCTAAAATAATAATTTCAGGAATAATAGATATTGGTTTAAATTCAGCACAACACAACTATTGACTAACATAAAATTGTCAAACACAGAAATGTACAATTTGATTTAAAATCGTATAGAATTAAAGAATAAATCTAGCAACACAACCTTGTCTACAAACGTGCCCTGCGCCGTCTGCGAGATTTCATTGAAAACAAAACCATATATTGAAATACGGCAGAGAAAAGTAGTAGCAATTACAGCAGATTTGTACAATTTTTTAATGATTTTTTATAAAAAAAAGTCTCGAGTCGCACAGTATATGTGATAGAAGTGAATACTTCGTTATCGAGTTTCAACTTATTTTACTTTTTTGAGCCGGTTCCGATACGTTATAATCAATTTTACTAGACTTGGTTAGTTTTGGATAGCCGTCTAACAAATTTTCAGTTAGTTTCACTTAGTCTCAACTTATTTTATTCATTTGAGTCGGTTCCGATACGTTATAATCACTTTTAATAGATTTGGTTAGTCGTCTAATCAACTTTCGGTTTGTTTCACCTTGTCTCAACTTATCTTCGTCATTTGAGTCGGTTTTGATATGTTATAATCAATTTTAATAGATATGGTTAGTTGTCTAATCAACTTTTAGTTAGTTTCACTTAGTTTCAAATTATTTCAGTAAATAAAGTCGGTTCCGATACGTTATATCAATTTTAATAGATTTGGTTAGTTTTGGTTAGTCGTCTAATCAACTTTCGGTTAGTTTCACTTAGTGTCAACTTATTTTAGTTATTTGAGCCGGTTCCGATACGATATAATCAATTTTAATACATTTGGTTAGTCGTCTAATCAACTTTCGATTAGTTTCACTTCGTCTCATAACAATTGAATAATTCTTTACCGATTCTATAAAAGAGAGAAAGTCGAGAGATAGAGAGACGAAAACTGTAAAACGTGTCGTTACATGCATGGCTTTGAAAAATCACTTTCATGAATCCAAAGAATATCAAAATAGCTTAAAACTTGTGGATTTATAATATTTACCTTCACCCAAATTATGTATATAACCCTAGACGGAAAACACTTTTAATGTTTAGGTTTAGATATGGGTGTAGCACGGGTTAGTTGGTATTTTCAATTTTTGGTAAAGACGACATCCGCTGTGACAACGCATTTGTCATATTAATAACAAAATGTTATAAGATATCGATAACTATCGACAGCCGTAAATGTCAGGTTAAAATTTTTCCGTTATCGCGATTTTCCTGTTGTATTTTGTAATTTGTGTTCGTAATTAACAATACCAGTTGTTTTTGGGTTTCGTATTAGCTTTATATATCTACTGGTTTGGTATCCATATCGTAGATAATATTTCATTCATTATTTACTTATTTATTATAATACTAAATAACTATTACAAAGTTATATCATTAATGAGCTACAAATGAGACAAAGAATGTCAATAATTATTCATAACAAATAAATAATCGAAACATTAATACATAATCATAATCATATCATTTATTCCTAATAAAATGCTCCCCGTATAAAAATAATCGGTAGCGGCAATTGGACTATTCATATTGATCGTACACCGTAGCTGTACGCAATCGTCTGCTGTACCGTGGCCGAGTGTGTTCAAGGTCAACGACAGTATTTTCCCAGGCACGGAGTGAGCGGACTTATTAGAATATCTATAGACGGTGCCCAAGGGAAATAGGCCTTTGTTACCTTTCAAACATTTAAAACAGGTGATATAGCGAATGCATCTATTACATCGCTAAAGGAACGTAGGTTGCTATCCTAAACAAAGGAGAGTTTTGAGAACAGTTGTGTGTTTTTCTTCAACAGAATAAAAAATAGGTTACCTATACTTAGATAAAACTTAAACACCGGGATAGTGAAATTTAGCGAAGAAAAAATGTCTGAGCTATTTATGAGATTATGAGGGAATATTATGACTTATTTATCAAAAGCCTTACTCTCTGTAGATGGCGTTCATTATCTAACGATAATGAAAGTATTCCGTATAAATAAATTCACTTATTTATCGCCAACGATAAAAACCATGTTGCTCAGTTTCCTATATCCTCCTTAATACATAAGAGCAACAACGATGGTTTTCCATCTCGTTGGAAACTCTTCGATATTAAGCGAATGATTATAGAGAGAAATAGGGTGGAGTGAAAAATTGAAGTTTTGATTTTTGAATAGTTGCCAAAGAGAAAACTAAAAATTTCTATTAAAGAGTTTAGTTAAGTTAAAAATAAAATATTCGATTTTTGAACTGCCTATATGCTCAATAGAGTTGACAAGGAGCAAACTAGACACATCTGAAAAATACTATTGATTACAAAAATTGCCTTCAGGTTATGTATTCTGTTTAATGTTTGCATTGTGTTTAATGTTTTAAGTTCCAGGTTAAAAATTATAGATAAATAATGAATGCAAGCTAAATCCACTAGCAGTATCTTACAGAGTTCAACCAATAGATGTTCTTCAATCCTGTTCCGACGTCATGTAGTTCCGGTTTTTTTTGTACCGTGGAGGCACGCTCTTATTTATCATATGTCGTATAAGTTAGATGTAAGGCCAATAGAGAGTTTACTACTACTACTAACCTAAAATTGACTTCCGATTCGTCTTAGGTCGAGTATGCACGTGTCGGATATCGGCCATTTTGTTCCAGCTTCATATACATATATGTTAGTTTGGGGACCCAAAGGGCTTTCAAGGACTGTGTAGATTCCCCGAATAGGATGCGGACGTCCAGCCGGGGGTTAGAACCCCGTGCATGTACAAGATTTTAATGTGTGTGAATGTCCAGCAGGTGGTGTTCGAACCTTAAAACAAGCCGCGCATGTAACAGTCTGAGCCCCCAGGAGCAGATACTCGACATGTCGAATTGCGACGATTGTATTCTGTCCACAGCTGAGACAGTTCTGTTCCTTTTAATTTTTTTAGTAATAAATATCTAATTCTGTGATGTGTGGTGCTCCGCAAAGGTTTAGAGACAATATTTTACCGACGTTACGCCGATATTATGAGACACTATTTGTGGGTGAGAAGCGATCTGCTATGGAAATTAAACTACAGAGATCTCGCCATCGGCGAAATTTGTGTAATAGTCACTTGAGAAATGGAAGCCACAATCCCAATGGTATGTCATCAATAGGTATATTGGTCTTTTATTTTGTACAAGTGCGATTCCGGTACGTTAACGACATGAGTTGTGAGTTAAGGATCGATTTTTCTTGCTTGATATAATACATGTTTTTTTTTATGTTTGACTTGTGTGAAAATCGAGGTTAAAGATTGGTTAATGTCCTCTAACCCACTCGCAAGTTGAAATAATAAAACAGGTTTAATGAAATCATTGGTATAATTGATGCAACTAGCCAATTGTATTGTAAACTACTTAAACGCATAAACTACTATGTAAATAATATCACCCTATCCTAAGTTTGAACTTAAACTTAGAAAATTACATGTAACAATTCAAGACATATTATAAACAACGCTAGCGACCAACCCAAGCGGTTCTGAAATCTAAACATGTAACGGTCAACAAATTTTATTACTTATATAAATACTCAAGGGAACCATCAGTATTCAGACTTTGTTTCTCACCCAATCCTGTTCAATCTGATCGCTACAGTACACATGTGCGTAGTGTTCAGGAAAGATAATTTCAAAGTAAAAAATGCAGTGTAAAATCTGAGTGAAATTAAACCAAAGCTAATCATGAACAAGTAACAGTAACCAGGATCTATAAACAATTCAAAGTATACCTCAACAGTAAAGACATGCTTTGTGCATACCTTAGTAATCGCCCGCAGTGTAAATTTATTAAGGCTTTGACCAATGGTTTTTGTTATTGTTTTTAACCGAAGTGTCTTCGTTAACATCTCTTCTCACCTGACGTATATCGACCCTTTATCTGAGCTACGTAACCTGCGTGCCAACCAAGCATCTAAAATTTGTAATGCAAATATTTCAACACGAAATTTTGCACACTTAAAAAACAGACTTTAGTATTTTGTATTTAATTTCTTTTAGGTGATCCATTTATTGAAGACTTACGACTTACTATACCAAGTATAAGAGTATAAAAAAATCCCAGTCTCGAAATAATGGAAACAAGACTGATAATGTTCTTGCAATAGCGGAACAAAAACTTTGTTGATGTATCAGTTTGTAAATGCTATGATTATTCTAAACGTAAATGTAAAACTACAATCCCAATAAGGGAACGCGACTTTTTGAAGTCGCGAAGAAACGAAAGAAATTGAAGGAGGAAGGAATATGGTTATAGGAACACTGGATGTGAAAACAAATAAAAAGCTAGAATAAATATTTGAGAGAAAACGAAACCAAGTTGATAGAGAGAAGCAAAAAATGGAATTAGAACTGCGAATAACTAGAGATACCGAGGGCACTGATGTTTTTTAACATAACTCTACTTTTGAAGGGAAAATGGGGCTGCTGATGCCGAAGACCATTTTCTAGACAAGTCTTCCACTTTAAAGTCTAGTCAGATGAGACTGCGCTTACCCAATGCAGGTGTCTCGTGTGACAGAGCAAGTGTGTTAGCAACTATTATTGTGTCTGCAGTACTTCAAGACATTGGCATTATAATTCCAGACAACCAAACACAAATTATTGACTGGAGTAAATTGAGGCCGGAATGGAAGGAAACACAAGAAAATTTTCAAAACAACTCGCTACCACTAGAACCCATAAGTATCTTTTATGGTGATACTACTATAGTTCAAGAAAAGAAAGAAGAGCGTGTTCATCAAAAAACTATAAAGGAAGACCACATGGTTATTTTAGCGGAACCCAGATCATTATATATGGGCCACATAACACCGAACAGTGATTCTGCAGAAGGTATTAGGATATATATATGGTGAATTTTTTCAAAACAAATATCATCGGCTTAAGTAAGCTGGTTGCAGTTGGTTCTCAATGCAGTGGTGTGATATCAGAATTAGAACATTTCGCATTCCTCCGGCAATTACATTGGTTTTTCTGTTTATTACATTGCAATGAATTGCCGCCCGTCATTTATTTTAAGAGCTGGATGGAAATATATCTAGCCCAAAGCATCTAAAATTTGTTAACTTCATTACAATCCCCGTAGAATTTCCCGCAATGCCTGCTGTTG
>MU196997.1:219-11520 GCA_016904865.1 Pissodes strobi | reverse complement strand
CTCCGTTTTAGTGCATGTTGCCGAAGGTTCCAAACCCCAACATAGTTAATTTTTATTATTTTTTTATAAGTTTTATTTTATATATTTTGCTTTGGCGTGATTTTATATAATTTAATTTAATATTCTCGTGAGAAATAATTTCACTATTTTTTTATTTTAAAACGCTCCAATTTTCCACTTAATACAAAAATAAAATATGTTTATAGAATATAATAAAATATTTTTATAGAATATAAATATTTTAAAAGTACCAACCGTAAAATGT
The DNA here is from genome assembly GCA_016904865.1 of Pissodes strobi. Classification (NCBI taxonomy): domain Eukaryota; kingdom Metazoa; phylum Arthropoda; class Insecta; order Coleoptera; family Curculionidae; genus Pissodes; species Pissodes strobi. The sequence goes on along the minus strand of MU196997.1, from coordinate 11,255 downwards.
TTAAAATTACGCCAAAGTAAAATATATAATTAAAAAAAATAATGAAAATTAAAAAAATATATATAAATAAAAACACATACCTAATCATATTAATAACGCCAATACCATCAGAAAAACGATAAAAAAAAGTTCGTATTTAAAAAAAGACAGTTAATGATGATCCCTTGAAGACGAAACGTAATGTAATATTTTTCCAGATTTCAAATTGGATACCATCATTGGATAGAGCGGAAAAAGTGGCAATGCAAAGGTGCAATTCAATTTGAAATCCGTTTTTAAATAAACCCAGGAAAAAAATAAAACGATTTTTCAAAATTTCGGTTTTTTCCGGATATCTCAGGAATTACTCGGAATTTGAATACTTTCTAAACGGCATATTATTAGGCACTTAAATGCGCAATTTTGCCTTAATTTGACCGACACTGTATCCCTTACGGTTTTCGAGTTACCCATACATAGACACGAATTCGAGCCACCCTGTACATAATGATTCAAAAAAAAAAATTCCAGATTCGAAATTTTTTCGTTTATTTGCATTTTCTTAGAACATTTACCATAGTAATGTATATATTTTTATACCATCAGAAAGTAGAGATTTCAAGGAACAAAAAGTCCACCGACTTTTTTAAAAAAGCAGATATTTTGAAGTGAGAATTTTCAATTGAAAAATAGGGTGCTTCTTCGATATTAAGTCACAATAAGGTGAAAAAATGAATATTTTAAATAAAAAAAAATACTGTGTGTTTGGGAAATAAAAAGGTAAGTTTTGACCAAATTTCGTGAAAAAATATTTTTTTTTGCAAAAGATAAATAAAACACCAAAAAATTATGAGGTTATGTGAAAAAAAAGTATAAAAACAAAAGTTGTAGGCCTTTTTATTACCTACAACTTTGCGATTTAACTTTTTTTCATAGGGCTTGTAGTTTTGCCGAAAATCGAGATAAACCGTTTTTTACCCTTAAGGACTCACCCCCTTCCCCTTCCCGACCTCAGATCGCCCGTAAATTATTTTTCCTTTAATATTTGTTACATTCTCTTCCTTTTTCAATGGGTTTCATCCTACTACAATTTTTTTTGGTCTCAAAAATTATCGACCCTGGTCTATAGAGTGAAAATAGTTCTATTAAAATGAATGCGACATCTACAGAGTGTCCGGAAAAACCGTTCAAATAACTTCAGAAGTGATTCTACCTAATAAAACATGAAAAATTTTTCATATGAACCTGGGTCTGGAAATGCATAGTTTCCAAGATACATCAGGGTGTTACATTTAAAAAAAAAACGGGTTTTTATTATTATCTTAAATATCCTTTTACTTATTTTGTTGAAATTTGGTAGTGTTATCTGTACTAATAAAGGACTTATTTGATCGTAATTACATTAAAAATAAAAAGTGCAGTGGCGTCTCGGAGGGCGTCACACGTTTATTATTGACAAAAGAACATTTTATATTTTTTTCGTATTAAGCAACTAAAAATACAATATTTTTACTTATCGAATTGTTTTCGTATCTTGCTTCGTTTTCAAAATTTTTTTTTTAAAGTTTGGAAATTTAATAAGCTGGTTTTGATTTTTTTGTCTCGAAACCGAAGCAAAATACCAAAACATATCATCAAACAAAAATGTTGTATTTTTAGTTGCCTAATACCAAAAAAATATAAAATATTTAAAAAAGTCAGTGGCGCACATGTTTCTTGTCGCTATGATACCCACCGGGACGCCACTGAACTTTAATATTTTTAATCGAATTAAGGCTAGCTGAACCCCTTATTATTACAGATAACACTACCAAATTTCAATAAAATCGGCAAAAGGATATTTAAAATATTTAAAACTCCCGATTTTATTTTAATGGAAACTATGCAATTAGGGACCCAGCCTCATACATTTTATTATGTAGAATCTCTCCTGAAATTATTCGAACGGTATTTCCGGACACCCTGTATAGTTTTTATCGAACTCGTAACGTCTGTCCCTAATATTATTTTGGCGCATTTGTTATGTTTATCACTTCAATTCACGAGCATTTTATTGTTCGACAGATACTAACGCGCTAGAAAGAAAAAGAATAACGCATATCACCGCATACTCACCTAAAATCAATTATTAAAAATAAAACAAATCATAAATCAAAATTTCACAAAATCAAATAAATTTTCAAACTTTCGATTGTCGCGTTTTGGATGAGTGTGTTTCCGATCGGGAATTCAAAGCCGGACTAAAGAGCGGCTCATGAATATCAAACTGCGAGAAAAATTACCATATCTCAAAAACTAGAAAAACAAGTCGCCAACTCTTTAGATGGACACCACGGTCCCGATTGTTCGGGGTTGCGATTGTTGTTTCTTGACCGTTTGTAGGGCTCGCTCGCTTTTTGAAATGAGACCGGAGTGACCCCGAGAAGTGACCCTTTCTTGAGTTCTCACGGGGGCCGTTTCGGGAGGAAAAACAGGTTTATTTACGAGTGACCATTCGGGCATATACGGGGTGTTTATATATTAGTTGATTTCTTCAGAGAGCTTACACAACGATTATTTGGGAAGATAAGGCATTTTATAACCGTCCCAAAGCATATGTTAAAAATTATGAAATTATGTATAGGATGTTTATCATAGTAAGGCCAAAAAGCAAAAAAATGTTTATCTACTGCGTTCTATATGAAAGGCATTTTGCAGGCCATTTAAATGATTTGACCAATAACTAAAAAATAGCGTAAAGTGCCTCGAAATTTGTAAAAAAATACGGTCAAGCTCAAAAATAAATTTCATATACACTACCACCGTATGCGAAGGGCACAATATACGATATTATTAAGGGACCGAAAACAGGATTTTGAAAACTGGACGCTGGTCAGTCCGCTAGCAAATTAGAACAAGTTTTTATTGTGAAGCGCAGCTGGACTTTAACAAGCTATATTTGGTTCAGTTTTAACAACTTCCTATTGTGCTATTTTGTGCCATGTCGGTTTGTGCCTACAGGGTGTTGATTTTTCGCTCCTCTTTTCTGTTGGCCAAATATTGTATTATTTGAATGGTCTCAGGTCCTGCCTGAAGCAGCATCTTGCTAAATATAAATGAGAGTTTCCTAAAATAGTTTATAATTACAATGCAAGTTAGGAGCGGTGGAGTTTATTGAAATAAACTGTAGGTGTCTGGCGTTACAATTCAAATTACAAAGTTAGAAACGAATCAAACTTTAGCACCGTCTGTATATTTTGCGAGAAACTTTCGTCATTACGAATATACAATTAGCTATAGTTTTAACTTTGAAGGGCTAAGGGGAGGCGCAAAGCCGCCCCTCGATCCGTTTCCATCCAACTTTGAACTTAAACTATTGTTAAGGATGGACTCGCAATAAGAAACGTGTAAAGAGGTTTCCATGATAATACTACGAATAAATGATATATGCAGCCAGTAGTAGAGTACCTAATGTGAACAGTTCGAACAGACCAAGCAGATTTAGGTTAGGGGTAGATTTAAAGTGGTATAATCAATCAATCTCTTTGGAAAAAAAAATAAATATTAAGAACTCAAAGGTATATTTATTAATATGAGTAATTGCTATTTGATTATTTTATTTTGGTATTTCTAGACTTTGATATTTTTGTGCTTCATCAGATAATTGTTTTAGAATTTTAAGTTATTATCGTCATAGGTCTCCTTGGTGCATACGTGAATTCTGTATTGGGTTGCTCCACATGTTCACAACAACATAACACGAAATTTACAAAAATGCCAAACTCGGCCCCAAATATCTACTTGAAATTCTACATTCGAACAACTTGAAATCACTTACCCATAACTAGGGGTTTACCAAAACTTCCTGGGTATCTTGAGAAGGACAACGGTCTATATTGCCATTACGGCGGTTGCTAAGACTTAATTCCCACGCAACTGACCTTTCCTCCGGAACCGTAATCGACTTCCAGTCTACTTCATGTACAAAATACGGACACTCCTCGAGGACTACCTCTCTACTCAAGGGAACTTTTTTCGCTAATGATTAAACAAAAGCCTTCCAAAATCAACACCAACAGTTTTTCTTCTGTTTCCTCTCCTCCTACTGGATCAAAATATTGGAAACAAATCTGTAAACACGTCAATCACTATCAGCTGACATTCAACTAAAAATCCTCATACGTCAATCAAAATACTACCTGTCAGAAGTATTATAAGATCCTTTACACAAATAGTGCACTATATAAAATTCGGCCTTTCCCATTGGTCGATCCGCATGGCCCTCCGCTCGCTTCGCTCGCTACGGGGGCTCAAGAAAAGGAAACTAACCAGGTGCTAACCCAATCTAACCCAAGACATACCCAAAATCAAGAAAAAAAGCTCTTTAGAAACATAATTTAAAAAAATAAATAAAAAAAAAGCAACGCGGTTCGAACTCGCGTTTTCCAGGTGAAACCCAACGACCTAAACCTCTACGCCATCAGAGCTCTTGACAGAAACCGATTGCATCACGCAGACATATCGTAATACGCGATGGATCGACCAATAGGAGAGGTCGATTTTTACATAGTGCACTATTTGTGTAAAGGATCTTTAAATGCCTGTCAGAAACCCTAGACAGGTACGAACCTATCGAGAAAAGGCAATAGAGATGGTCGACCAAGTCGATATTCCTCCCCAAAATAACCTTTATAAATAAAAGAATTCTCATCCGTAACATGGTTTTCTATAAATAACTTTTTGTTTGTACTTATTGATAACATTTCCGGAAATTCATTACCAAAATGTTCTTTTTTGTGCAAGTTCTGATAGAACATGATAATTTTCTGTTAGCTGTTTCTGCATAAATTTGGAAAATAATATTTTTTTTTTAACAGAAGGAGAGAAACGGTTTGTCCCTCATTTAGTGCTTCCACTTTTCTTCCAGGCGAAACTAACTTTTTAAACAGCCTATTTTTTCTCTTCTTAGTCGCAATATGTAATTTTCTTTTTCTCTTTTCTCTTGGCACACTTATGTCGCTATTTGGAGCCTTTCTGTTTTCTTCTTCATAGTTTGCCTTCCCTTTTTCTTCCATCATCTCTTGCTTGAAGTCTTTCGTCATATGGGTCACCTATAAGTTCTTCAGGTGTTCATGTGTGAGGTGGTAAGTTTTCTTGTAATCTAATTGCGAGCTATCGTGTATTTTTCTTTTTAATACAGTGCAGTCAGTCTACTTCTATTTCGCCAATTTTTTCTTTGATTTCTTTTTTCTCTGTATGTCATTTTTTCAATTCTTTTAATGTTCCTTGCTTCTTCTCTCTGGTAATATCGCTCTCGTTCTTTACGCTTGTGTTCCTCATAAGTCACTGGACCTTGTCGTCATGTTCACGTAGCCACAGTTTATACCGTAACGGTATAAACTGTGACGTAGCCTTCTTATTGCCTCGCGCTGCCTTCTTTTCTATTCTTCGTGATTTATTTTTATTTCCATTGCTTTTTTCTTTTCAACGAGCCATATCATAAGAAATAATAATATTTAGGATTGCAATTTCGTAAACTTTTGCGGTTTCCCACCTCTGTGAGGCAAGCAAGTGAGGAATATCGGTATTTTTATTTATTAGTATTCTGTCAAAATGCCTTAAGTTAATAATTTTTTAAACAAAATAAGCAGGAATAAAATGTCACGTATTAGCACAACGTAAATAAATAAAAAAAAATTGAAACAATCAAGACGAATGTGTAAATATATTTTGCTGTGTGCAATAACTGGAATTCTCACCATACATTTTTGAGTATTATTTTTGTAAGAATTCTTTGCGACCATGATGTATAATACCAAAGAAGAAGAAAATACTCTAGCACAAAATTTGAATGAAATATAGTGTATCCCCCCTATATGTTTCAATATACACCAGGGCATTGATGTTGTCGCGCCTTGGTAGTGCGGAATTACGGCCGAGCTGAGCCGACCCGCTTCAGTATTCAGACCTGGGACTGCCGGAGGTATTACTTCAGGAGGCCTTCCTTTCTTTACGTAGTCTCTTCCCCGCTACGTTTCCTTTCTTCCAAGAACTTCCTCCGCATAATTGCGCTTAACATTTCCGTTATGCACCTCCAGTTCCTTTCTGATCTTAGCAGTAGTACTCCAATATTTTCTTTTGATATAGGTACCTACTTGTGTTCCCGTTTCGGCCGCTTTTCTTTCCTCATTGAATTCTATGCATTTAAATATTGTGTGCTCTGGATCATCCATGTGTCCACAAAACCAACAACACGCTTTGGCTTCATTACACTCTTGACTTAGACTTGGTCTATATTTACTTCAATACTCTTGAGCTTCCTTCTTCCGGCAATAATTGTAATTTCCGTTTAATGTTTTGCCCATGTCTCCTAGCGCGTTGATAATCTTCTTAACTGCATGCTCCGCCTTTTCTCTCCATTGTGTCCTATTTCTATCTCTGACCAAAAGCGTTAAATCGTCCGCGTAAGCGATCGCATCTAGGCCCTCCTCCAATTCCTGTCTAAGTATCTTATCGTAGAATAAGTTCCATAGAGTTGGCCCCATTACCGAACCCTGCGGGACTCCGCAACTCATTCTGAAATCTTTCCCTTCTGTCGTCATGATCTTTCTCCATGACAGATATGAAAACAACATATTTTTCAGATACCCGCTCACTTTTTCTGTATTAACTGTCTATACTATGCCTCTCCAGGGCACTGAATTAAAAGCATTTTGTATGTTGAGCAGAGTCATGACGCACACCTCCCTGTTCTTCACTGCCTTACTATCGATCCTTTCTTTAATTTTCCTCACCTCCATCAGAGCATCCTCTGTCGACTTTCCTTTTCTGAAACCGTATCGTCTTTCTTTTACAAGTTTTATTCCCCTATTTCAGCCTCCATCTTTCCTTTAGGAGAATTTCCAGAACATTTATAAGACATATCGGTCTATACCCGCCCGTAGTTGTATCATTTTATTTGCGATGTTTTGCAATTAGCACTAGTTTGGCGGTTCTCCATATATCTGGAAAGACTCCCTGGGGCAGATATTGGTTATACATTTCTAGAGTTTCTTGTGAGTTGCTTTCTATAAATATTTTTACTATTTCTGATGGCAATTGGTCCAATCCCATGACTTGTTGTGCCTCTGCTTTCAGAGCCTCCTGATTCTTCTCTGTCTAGATCAGGATATGGTCTTGTCTGGTCATACGGACGGACTTAATCGCCATGCTGATGTCTTTTAGTTTGATAAGGTTCTTTAACTTTTGGAGGTCCCTTTTGAAATCATTTTTGTTGCTTTCCATAATAAGTGTCATAGTTTCTGTTTTTTTTTCTTCTTTTATTTGTTGTCTCTTCTATGTTTGTTGCGCTCTCTGCGTCGGATAGATTGTTACAGGTTTCTGTTCCGTGAAAGACAGCTTCGGTAATTTTTTGTAGCCTCTCGTCGCTTATTGACTCAATGCCATTCATTATATCATTCAGCTACCTTCGTTTCCATTTTGAGCTCCTTCAAGTTTTCGTATAGGCCTTCCTCTTTACCATCTTAGGTGATTTTCACAATTTTGGTTGTATATGTCCTAGTATCCTCTCCTGTTATTTCGATATGCTGTTGTAAATTACCAAAGCTATCCTTAACCTTCACAATCCGGGTATCGTTCTCTGTATTTTCTTTGTAACCCATCCTTCATCTTTCGACCTCCGGCATCCACAAGGATCACCTTTGTAATAGATTCTTTAGCATTTAGGGGTCTCCGCCTATTTTAATTTGAGTAATGGAGTATTGGATCCTGATGCCATTTCATCTCCGCTATTTGCAACCAGCCACTATATTTCTCTATGGATCCTACCAAGTCTGTTATGATATTGAAGTTAATCGTTTGTGTATCCTGCTCTGCAGTCCCATGGATTGTACCTTTCGTTTTCCTCGTACTTATGCCCATCTAGCCAGGTTTTTACGGTTCCGTTATTTAGGTTCTCCACCTGTCTTCCCAATGCCACTGCTTTCTTTGTATTTTGTTCAATGCATCTTTCAATGTCTTTGCCAATCTTCGTTATCTTGTTGATTATTTCTAGGAGAGTGATAACGTAGGTTACCTCTTTTCTATCTGACTCTTTGTCTAAGTCAGTCTTATCGAGAGACGTATCTTGTATTTTCATTCTTTTTACGCTGTCGGTGCTCGATGTTCTGGTGAAGTCTTGAGATTTATTGCTGCTTTTGCTGGCAAGGGTTCCTGCTGTTTTCTTGCTCAGGGCTGCTTTGTCAGTTTTTTTTTCACCGTTTATTTTACTCGGAGGCGGCGATCTATCTTCTGCGAAAGGGGTCTCCATCCTTCCATTGTTGCCATCTAACTCCGATTGTTTCAAGCGTCGCTCGTCGATCCTCTATCGTTGTTCCGTTAGAATAGCCTTCGTCCATATGTTCAATTATGTTAGTATGTTCCAGCACCCCAGCCTGGTCTCCTACTAACGGTGCAACGCAGTCGGCGGCTGACGGTCGGGCGGGGCCTACTTGCTCACCCGCGACACCGGCCGGTACTGGGGTATCCCTCCCCTGCTCCGTAAACTCTGGCTTGTTTGTTGTGTGTTCCATATTTATAATTTACGATTCGTTTTACATTGCCTAGTTCGTCTCACGTCAGCCCTGGCAGGGTGTGAACCCACCTAGTTACCGCTGCTCACCTGCTTTTAGGTGCGAGTAGGAGATGGTGGCAAAGGCTATGAGACTCCGAGGAGCTCTGAGGTGCACATGCACAACTCATTTGAGCACCAACTCAAACTAATCCAATCTAACCCAATCTAACCCAAACTAACCCAAGCTAATCCTATCTAACCCAAACTGACCCAAATTAACCTAAACTTTTTTTTCCAGAGGGGTAAAGAATGTTCAAGAACACGCGCCGACCTGTTAGTGTATGTAGATTTGCCACTGTCGGATTTAGCCTCTTTCAAGAGGCCAGTCTACCGACTAAAAACTTGCTTCCCTATACTGTCCCTTCCCTACTATTAGTTTTCTCTTGATTAGGAAATCCCTGACAATGCTTATTAGGTATCTATGGTGTACCTCTCTCATATATAGTTCTTCTAACATGCTTTGGTACGATGCAGAGTTAAACGCATTCCTGACATCCATCAGCAGTGCGCACCACCCACCGGTCTCCTTTTCCATGGATGTGTGTTTTGCGTCCTATATCCACCATTCTTCTGACTGCTTGCATAGTTGATTTTACCTTTTGGAAACCATACTGATTTAATCTTGACTTGATCACATGCTCATATCATTTCGCTATCGTATCCTCTAGACATAGAGGGCGATAAGCTCCTGGTTCATCAGCTGGTTTACCCTTTTTATAGATGAGTACTGTTTCATTTGCTTGTTTCCGTAGTATTTCGTTTAATATATCAAGTAACAACAGTTAAAACTGCTTCTTTGATTACCCAGGAGGTATCTCATCTTGTCCTGGTGCTCTCTCTGTTTTAACTTTGTTTCCTGCCTCTTTAAGCTCTTGTATTGTAAATGGCTCTGGTGTTTCGTTTATACTTCTAGCTATAAGTGTTTACTTTATGGTAGAGAATAGCAGACTTACTGCCTCATTTCGTTTTTCGTTATTTTTGTTTTAATCTTTTATACAACAATCTTCTAACCCTAGCCCCATATATATGTTTCCTTAGCAGGGTTCTTTCTTGTTTGAGTTGCTCATGCAATACCTCAGTGTCTTGTTGATTTTGTATCCTTTTTGCGGCTTGTCTCGAGTAAATTCTTCTTTTGGTGATTCATTGGTTTCGTTTCTCCTTGATATTATCATTGCATCAGTATGGTAGATTATTTTCGGTTTTGCCTTTTTCTATCTGCTTTGATTATTTCTTCTAGTTTCATTGCTCCTTTTTCGGATATGTTTGGATTTTCCGTAGCTTCCTTTAAAGCTTTCGATAGTCGGGGTTTATTTATATTTATTTTGTTTCTTAGACAAATTCTTGGTTTGTTTTTCCACTATCTCAAAGACGATGTGTTTATGTGGTGACATTGCTTCATTTTCTAACACTGTCCATCCCTTTATTCTTCTTGCTAAGCTTTGTGTTGCTAGTGTTACATTTATGTCTGATTTTGAGCTTCCTCTCTAAAAGTTTGGTTTATTTAGTGCTATTAGTCCAAGTTTGGCCGCAGCTTCGACCAGTATTTGGCCCCTCCCGTCAGTATAAGGTGATCCCCATTCTGGGGCCTTGGCGTTGAAGTCCCCTAGTATCACTACCTTGTTTCCGTCTTCTTTTATTATTTCAGTGAGCTTGTTGACGCATTTTTTATACGCGTCTAGAGTGATATTTGGTGATATATAGCATAAAAAAACTAATAGTATTACAGATCCCTATACCGCAATGTTCCACGAGGAAACCAATAATAATTCAACAAATTACGAGACGTAAACGTAACAGTTCTATTATTCGTACATTCCCAGATATATTAGCTACGAGAATAAGATTTTAAGGGTAGAAATCTCTCATTTCTCACCAACCAACAGAGCCGAAGGGGTTCGGGATAAGATTTACTGGAATCAAGCCGTTTTAAAGTGCCAACTCTAGTAAATTAAGGGTGCAATTCCACACACCTGTGCCGTGTACTTCTATTAGAATTTGTTGCGCGCAAATCTGAAGAAACCCCTGATGGAAATGAACAAAATATAATGCTTCGTAGCGATTGGCGTGTGGAATAATTGAGGTTTGCATGAACTGCGAAAATACTTAGGGAAGTTCATGCAAAAATGTCGAGAAATGGACTTTTGAAGGAAAATGTAAAAAAATCGATTTTTAGGTCAAGAAAATGAAGCTTTTATTTTTTTTTTCGAGAAAAATAATGATGAGAATCTACGTAAAAAAACCGTACAGGGAAGCGTCATCATATAATTCTAGACAAAACGTTGCCATATACTTCAATTCGAATTGAACTTTAAACGGTGGTGGCGAGTCCTTGGGGCACGCCACTGGCCAATCCTTTTTGCAATTGTTAATAATTCTTTTTCACGTTCCTACTATATCTGAAGACAGAGTCTTGTCTCGAAATCACTGTCTTCAAGACCGCCGATAAAATCGTATTATGGCGCGTAGA
>JAEQML010080647.1:0-11520 GCA_016904865.1 Pissodes strobi | reverse complement strand
AATATGTCTCGCGTGCTTTAAAGGCCCTCTTATACACTTATATCATAATATACTATTATCACATTGTAAAATAGGATAAAATAGAATTTTGTCTACAATATTAAATATCGCTGTTTTCAGTCTTATCTTTGAAGAGAACTGTTTACTTATACTTAGTTTTGATTTTAAAAAACCTCTAGCGTAAGAAATGACGTTAATTTCTAAGAGTTTACTTTAGTTACTAATTGTATACAGAATATTTCGAGATAAGGCGAAGTGAAATAAAATAAATATTTAAGATAATTAAAATATTAAATTGGCTAGACTTATGTAATTTCTATGCTGATGTAATTTAAAAAGCGTATATCTAAAACGAGAATATAAAAATGAGTAATCACTAATATTTCATTTAAGTTATCATATCATGCAATAATTTTACAATTGATATTAAATATTACAGGGAAAATAACGTAGAGTTATGGAACCCATGAACACCTAACGTGATAAGAGCCTATATGCTCTTTCGATTATCATTTTATCTATTGGACAAATACAAATTCTATTAATAAAATGGATATATGAATATCTTCGGATAGTTTTGCTATAGGAAAATGAGGGCGAACGATTAATGACTTTTTTTAGGATTCTATATTAAAACAAGTGTGTAAAGCCAAGGATGGGAGGAATATGGATTGAGCTACATATTTATACTAAAAGTCGTCGAAAAGAATATAGAAATTTTACAAAATGTAAATTTGGATTCTAATAAATAGGTGAAGTAAGCAAACAAAGAAAAGGCAGCGAAATCCTAGCGGTTCAGAGAAAATCCTATACAGTTTTTGTAAAATAAATGTAAAAGCTGCATTGTAAAAAAGGTGCTCTAAATATACGCAAACACCCTTCTTACATAAACATTTAGCTAAGGGAGTAAAACAAGCATACACTTACTTTAAATGCAGTGGGCCAATGAATAAGATACAAATCCAAGTAGTCGAGCCCCAAATATCCTAAACTTCTTTTTATGGTCGGTTCGACCAAATCGGGCCTCATTAAATTACACCATAGCTTACTGGTGACGAAAAGTTCTTCTCTTTTAACCACGCCTTCTGCAATTTTAGCTTTAATTCCGGCGCCAACTTCTTCTTCGTTAAGGTAGTACAAGGCGCAATCCAGATGTCGGTAGCCTGCGTCAATAGCATCTTTGACGGCTTGAGTTACTTCACCTGGCTTAGACTGGAATTAAACGATTATATTAATTATTAATAAAGGACTGATATAATCTGATACTATGCGTTTGGAACCTTCGGCAAAATGCACTAAAGCAGAGTTTTATTCACAATACCGAAACATAATTTTTGCACTCGACGCGCGTTTCGCTAACCATGTTAGCATCATCAGGAGATGATTAAAACTATTTAAGTTTAATCATCTCCTAATGATGCTAACATGGTTAGCGAAACGCGCGTCCAGCAAAAATTCTGTTTCGGTATTGTCGATAAAAATCTGCTTTAGTAATAATCTGATAGATGGGGAAATAAATTGGGCATCAAAAGATGTGATGTTTTGATGACTAGTGTTAAGCTCGGATTTAGTATCATTAAGGTATAGGTTACAGTTGGCTTGCTCGTAGTCGAATGGGCGGCGCCGCCGCTTATCGGGCGGTCATTTTCCCACTAATTGTGCGGGAAACGAACCAAAAATATGACAAGGATCTAGGACAACCCGCTAATTTTTCGATGCCAAGGCTTCTTGCATGCGTAATGGCGAAACAAGAATAGGTATATTTTAAATTTTCACTTCACGCATATGGTCCACTGTGGCACGGCCCTTCTCGCTACGGGGGCACGTTCAACAAAAACTAACCAAAAATAACCCAAGGCATGCCGAAAATCAAGAAAAAGAATAAATTTGTTTCCCCATTACGCATGCCCGACGCCTTTGCATAGAAAAGTTAGTAGGTTCACTAGATTGTCCTATTAACCTCGCAGTGATACAAGTTTTAGGATCCTTTACACAAATAGAGCAATATGTAAAAATCGAGCTCTCCTATTGGTCGATCCATCTCGTATTACAATATGTCATCGTGATGCAATCAATTTGTGTCAAGAGCTCTCGTGGTCTAGAGGTTTAGATGGCTGGGTCTCAGCTGGACGGCTCGAGTTCAAACCCCGTTGCTTTTTTTTAAGAATATGTTTCTAACCAGTTTTTTTCTTGATTTTACGTATGTCTTGGGTTAGTTTGGATTAGCACCTGGTTAGCTTTCTTTTCTTGAGCCCCCGTAACGAGCGAAGCGAGCGGAGGGCCATGCGGATCGACCAATAGGAGAGGCCGATTTTTATATAGTGCTCTATTTGTGTAAAGGATCTTATAACGCCAGTGATACCAGGTCTCATGATTTATTATGAAATATCATGATTTTGCCTAGAATCTTATGATTTCTTATGAGATTTGTTGCTTATTGAAATATAATTATTTAATATTTATTTAGGACACAAAACGATAAATAATCAAAATCTACCAATTACCATGCGAATCAATATATAGTCAACAGCACGGGTAATAAGTTACGAAAAGAATGCGATAAAAAATTTTGATTTCACTCAGCCCCTATCAAAACAGCTAAAAACAAAACTACGCCGCCACCTGTTTTTTAGGGTTTTTCTTCTCTGCCCCTCAGCCGTCGAACTGCATCAGCAGCAAGTCCGCATGTACTTATCGCGCGATCTATTAGTGCAACTGCAAAGCGGAAATATTGGGGGAATTCCGCAAATTCCTGGCACAGAAAATATTGTGTACTATATTTTCTGTGTCCCTGGCCATCACATGAGATCAATTATTTTTCTTGAATCCGAACGTGAAATTATAAAGTGCTGTGCTGTAATTATTTATTTCAAACTGGATTTTGTTGACTCTTTTTGATCTTTATACAAGCATTAATAGTTTTTACTGAACAATATGAGTGACAGTGACAGTACTATAGTCAAAAGCGATCTTATCATGCGGGTCCAAAGGTAACAATTTTCAATAAAAACTTCATTCGTGGCAGATTTTGCGTGTAAAATCTGTCAAAGGAATGACATTTAATGAAAAATGTGACCTTTGGACCCGCACGATAAGACCGCTTTTGACTATAATAATGAACCTACCCTAGATCTTAGCAACAAAAGAAAATTGGCTTATAATTAATGAAAAAGATTGGCGAAAAATTAAATGGATATAGAAAACAACAGAATAGGTACAAGCTTTGCCTAGTAAATATGGTTGATTTCGACAGATAGTCGAAAATATTTCATATATATGTGGCTGTATGTGGCCTAGAGTATTATAAATTTGTATGGAAAATAGTGTCCTTTAATTTAATCTATTGCAACGCCACCGCATGATTATGATGCCGTCATATGGGCATTATTAGATTTTTTCGGTATATGTTAAAGGAGAAGGTGGTAACATGAAACCGGCCTTTTATATGGAAACTCTCCTTTATTATGAAACTCCCAAACAAAACAATTGACAACACTGCTGCGCTTCTAGTTTCGTATAACGAAACTAGCACACGTGGTCATTGTGGTCAAGGTCTCAATAGCCATTTTTAAAAAGTTTTATTTGAGAAGAACCTAAGGCTTATTCATTTCATGAACAATAGAGCTTTACACTTAGGACTTAAGATATATTCGTATAAACCATTGTTCGGTATAGAACTTAGAGTGGGACTGTGTACGTCTACATTAACCGATGAAGTTATGCGAACTGAAGAATATTTAGAAGAAGTTATTTCACCAACTACTTATGGCAATGGCAGTCACACGTCATTGAAATAATATATGGTAACATAGAACCAGAAATCGGACTCAGAGGTGAAAAGGAAAAGTTTAAACAACTTAAACTTGACAGGAGATAAAAAGAAGAATCTAATATCGAGAGCAACATAGGAATCTTTAACCAGAAACGCCTCGTCGGAAAACTAAGGATAAACAAGCTATGATCAGTGCTATTGTTCTCGCACGTGAAAATCTATGGGAGTCAAAAAGTCCGTCAAGCTTTTGGTGTGCCAAAAACAACTCTGCAACGTTTGGTCCATCAAGCAGAATATTCTGAGAAATAAGTAGTTTAAAAGAAGTTAGGTAGAAAGAAGAGCAGTTAGTTCAATATTTACCTTTAGTGGAAAGTAAATACCATGGACTAACTCGTAGATGTGAAGGTAATGGCTTTTCAGTTAGCTAAGCGTAATAATCTAAAACATCTATTTCAGGCTGAAGAAGAAGCCGGATGGCTAGACCACTTTTTGCGCCGTTGCCAGGACAAGCTCTTCATTTGCAAATATACGAGTACTTGAGTTTCAAGTGCTAAGGGTTTTAACGGGCTTTTCGATCTTGTGGAGAGTGAATACGAAAAACCTAAATTTACGTCTGATCGTGTTTTTAATGTTTGTTCCAACAAAAATTTTTCAAGTATTTGGCATGACAGGTAAATTGGAGGATTGACTGCAACTGTAAGAGGGTCAACAATGACAGTAATATATTGGTTACATGAATGCTGATGCTAATATTCCCACCGCAAAAACATGTCCATAATTTTATGAGAAATGAACCACTCAGGTTGGGTGCAAAACAATCTATTTAGTGACTGGTTTTCACACTTTATAAAACATTATAAGCCATCTGCAGAGTCCCCAGTGCTGTTGTTTTTGGCTGGACACTATTCACATACATGAAACATTGAAATTATAGAACTAGGCCGCGAAAATCGTATCACCATCGTATGTCTACCACCGCATTCAACGCATAAACTCCAACCCTTAGGTAAAACGTTTATGGGGACCCTGAAATCATTATTCCAGTAAAGCTATTCACCTCTGAATGCATCAGAATCAGTAACGCTTAGGGCCCTATGATATTGCAGAACACTTTAACCAAACGTATGTTCAGTGTAAAACAAGATCAATAGCAATCACTGATATGGATTCCATCGCAGCTGAACTACAGGGGTTACCATGGACGGCCTGCGAGAGAGATGAGGACCGTGTACAGATTGGCTGCAGTTCACCTCACGTTTCAAAGTCTTCAGTACAACAGGTAAGTTTGCCTGTTCATATTACCCCGGCTCTCCATGCAGCCAAGTGAAAAATCCATTTTATTGGGAATTTTGTATTTGTCTGTAAACTTATGTTCAGGATGTTATTTTCTTATTCGGTATAATAAACCATTAAGCAGAACACTTAATAATGTTTAATTCGTGTCTATATTACCAAAAATAAAAACATCATGCAAGAAAAACAAAATGGGTTTCCATATTACTTCAAAATCGCCATAATTAGAAGAAAATTGTTGGTAGTAATAAAAATGCAAAAAGTTAGAAAATTATGATCAATAGGCTAGGTTTGTTTTCAATATGGAGCGAAAGCTCACCCAGTGTTGCCACGTTAAAAAATTAATTTCCCTAGTAAATTCCTGAAAAATCCCCTAAGATTTTGTCCACCATGTCACAGTTCCCAAGGAAGAATAAAACATTTCGGATACTCTTGCAAACGTGGGTAGAATTTTGAATGTTCCCAGAGATAAGGTCATTGATGCAGTTGAAGTATATAATAAGATTAAATACAATCTTAAAGAAGGATTTAAACAAAATTGGGTAACTTCGGGGCTAAACAAAAATTACCAATATAACAAGGTGCAGGACAAATTCCCAGTAAAAAGATGGTTTTCCTTAGTACCTTTTAAAGACCGCAGGCACATTACTACCGTAATTAGGATGAGAACTGGACATTGTTTAACAGGTGAACACTTACACAAACTTAAAATTAGGGAATCTCCACTTTGTGAGTGTGGACAATTAGAAAGTCTGAATCATATCTTTTTTGAATGCCCTATTAACGAAATCAGGTCTTTCGATTTATATAAAGAGTTCATTAATTTAGGATACACTTCACCCATTACTATCAATATGATTTTAGCTAAACCCTCTAGTGAGTCAATCAAAATTATGATGCAGTTCCTTAATTACAATAAAATAAAACTGTGATGCTCAACTTATAATGGCCTATCCAATGTCCTTAATCCTAGATTTGTGTGTCTTTTATTGTTTTCAGTTTGCCTATGTATGTGGTCGTACTAACATTGGTCCAATTACCAGCATCATGTTAAGAGCTGCTCAACTGCTTACATCATTAATTTCACAGCACTTTGTATAACCGAATTAGTAATTTTGTAGATGGTCACGGGATGGTCTAGAGCCAGACACGACGTGGTCATTACGTAATGGAGCTGGCAATTGCCTAGAAGCAAAGCCATAAACAAGCAAGCAAGCAAGCAAGCAATAAAACATTTATTGATTTTAAGGTTATGTGCTGACTCCTAACCAAATATATTTGCTCCTAACATAATTGCTCAATAACTTCTATAACTTATATGCGGGTGCGGACTTATAATGCATATTAGCACAGATTATGCCGTAACGGTATAAACTGTGATATTAGGCGGATGCCTCTTCTGAATTTTTATAGAACATGAGTGAGATCGTATTTAAGCCCGGCGGATTCAATCAGTTCACTCTCGTTTGTGAGGGCAGTTGGTGTAAAACAGAATTCGCTCCATATTAAAAAAATAGCCTAAAACATCATTTATTGAGAAAATGGCACTCTCAAAGGGTCAAAACTAACCCAAATTAACATAATCAACATTAAATATAATATAACATTATGTGGAAAACTTAAACATCTGTTTGGTTTGGGGGTCACGAAAATGATGACTCGGTCATTATGAAAGATAAACTTTGAATTTGCACATTCACTTAAGCCGGTTTCTGACAATTGCCACATACAATTCCACTTCCGGTCTGACCGGAAGTGTATTTAAGATAGTGCCTCGGATATTTTTCAAAGAAATGTCTTTTTCTCTAATACTTCGAGTAGAACATGCTACTTTGTAGTACAACTATTTACAGCAAAACGTATCTAAAAGTACAGCAACTTCCTTTTAAAGTCATTAGATACTAATTTAGAGTGTCACTTGTTCGACTTATAGATTTTCTTTCAGTGTTAATAGAAAGAATCTGCTATCTGTTACTTGTTACTGTTGTTACTTTAACTAAGTGCTTAGATAGGTACTCCTTTAAGTACATATATCTACCGCAAATCATTTTTTTATATAGATTTAGCTTGATGATTGATTAGCAAATACAAATAAAATATGAAATAATATTGATAAGACAACGTTACAGTCAGCAAAATCCCTAGATATTAAATAGTACTTACTTTCCAGGTTCCCAGTCCTAAAGCGGGCATGAGTTTCCCATTATTCAAGACAACGTTAGGTACTTTTGGCGGCATAGTTAGTTCTTTAAGCGCCTAAATAACGCGAACGCTTCGAAGTAATACAAAAGACTACACAATCGCCATGTGCTATAGATTTTAATAAAATTTGAAGGTCGATATGAAAATAGGTTTGTATAAGCGGCTATTCACGGCATTGGCGTAGGCAAGAAGTGGCGTACGCACGCTAAATTTTCACGATAATAATTAATATAGTACGTAGTACGTACCCTGGACTCTGCTTTGGCTGTTAATCATCAATGACGTTGCCAAGGGAGGGCCTGGCTGGGCACACCACCCCCCGCCCAGATGCCCATCCAAAAACAACAGGAATTTATAAAATACTATTCTATTCTTTAAAAAATCACGCTAACCACGCTGCTTAAACAGCTACAAACAAAATTTGTTTTTGTCTATCAATATCCACAGTTGAAACTTTCATTCATATACTTTCAAATTAATTTGTATATAAAAATATTTTTATAACAAGGAATATTAAACAATTATCAATTATTACAAATTATTGCTATGGTCGACATCTCCATTGCAGCAGCCACACTTTGAGTTATATTGCCGTCTGTTTTACCGTTAATGTTTATTTTATCATTACTAATAATTTCCATATATTTATTAATAATTATTAAAAACTATTCAAATATTTTCATTTAAAAATGAAATAACTACCTATATACTTATTACAATTCAATAATTAGAATGTTTAAATGAAACCATTATATATATGGGAAATCTGGTTTCACCTAATGTAAATAACATCACCATCCTGGCACCATCGGATTGGCCTCAATCCGCACCCATAATGATCAATACAACAAGAGAAACGTGCCCACCCGGAAAAAAATGGTGGCGACGTCACTATTAAACAAAAAGCAAGTGTGGCTGCAGATGCAGCTAGTGTTAATGTTAATCTTAATATATACAGTATGAATTGCCCATTTTTACAAAATGTGCACAAAATCAGATCCTGTGCATTAAACATAAAAAGTAAACATCTGTCAAATAATTATTAAAATAGTTAATCCTTGTAGTAATCGCTACACAATAACTATATATAATTGATATATAATTTGTCTAATTTAACAAATGGTCGATAATTTTATAGTAGATAATAAAAATCCAATATAGACGAATCTAAAATATTTTTCGATTTTCCATGTTCGGCGGGCTTTCTGTTCGAAAATCTAATTTTCTGTCTGTATGTTTTTTTTATTAGTATAGGGGTGAAATTAAAATATCACATGAAAAAGACGTCAAAGGCTTGTACCTTGCAAAATTTCAATGCAATCCGTATAATCTATTAAATTACCCCTCTGATTTGTTCCCTTCATATTATTTTTGAAACTCAGTGAGGCGATAAAAGTTCTTCACCTTCAACACATCAAATAATGATTAAAATACAGCTCACATCGATAAAAAAATAAACTCAACAACATGTTACCGCCTTTATCCGCGCGGCGTTGTCGATTTAGACAATAGGTGGCTTCGTATGCCAAAGGGATTGTGAAAAGTTGCTTCTCAGGAGCAGCATTAACATCTTCTAGACTTCGACCATGATTAAAAGATCTCAAGGACCCTATGATCAGTTTTTGAGTTACAGGGATGCTAAAAAGGTATCGTTTCTCTTTTCTCCGCAACCTGTGAACTTGCTATCTAAACACAGGAGCCACAGGTATACCCCGAAAGGTTTGCCACCTCAATTCTGCAAAGTGGCGTGACTTTCGCGAGTTTTGTCTTTCTTTTCTTGGAAATATGCCTGCTTTAGGAATCAAAACACCTCTGAATCTGCTGAGGAAATAACTCAAGTTATCCTGGCTAGTATAGAAGCTTTCATTACCTCTTCTATGAAATGTATCATGTATCTTAAACAGTAAACCATGGTTTAGGAGAAATCGCTAAAGACTGGCCAATGGAAAAAATGCCGCCTCTAATGAGACGAGATCCGACAGCCGAAAACCAAAATATATATATTCATCACGACTAGAAACCTGTGTAAGCGGATCATTGGCGAGAGCAAGGAAGGATATACCGAGCAGATCAAGGACAAGCTTTTCAACTATCTTAATGGATCGAGACCCTTTCGGCCAGTTGCCAAAGCTGTCAATCAGGGCTTCTCAAATACCTCAATCCCACCACTGACCAAAGATTATGGCTCATTAGCGGAAACGGCCAAAGAGAAAGCGAAATTCTTGACGGAATGTTTGTTTCAAATTCTACCTTAGATTCCCAAGGAAAAACTTCCCCAACTATACCGAGAGTGAATTCCTCAATACCAGGTCTGGTATTTCGCCAACGCGAAGTAAAATGATTACTCATAAGCCTAGACACTAACAAGCAAGGGCACAGGATCGGACGACGTTCCCGCCTTTAAAGTGGTTAGTTAATTAAATTTAACGTGAAACATGTAGATTGGCACCTAAATCTACAAGAAACTAATTTCTATTAAAGAGCAACATTAAAACTAATTCATTCTGAACTTGCAAACTTTCTTGTTTTTGCGCAGTGGTATGAGGGTAAATCTCGGCAAATGGGACAGAAATGTGCAAGCGGATGTGACATCATACCCATGCACAGTCTACTTTCCTAATATAAGGCCTCAAATCGTGAAAAAGTGCATGCTGCATTTGCCACATTCATGACGTCATACGCGTGAGAGATCGTGTTAGTTTGTTTATTTAATCTTAATTTTAATATAATGTATCGGTTCAAATGACTAAAATAAGTTGGAACTAACTGAAACTAACCGAAAGTTTATTGAACAACTAACCAAAACTAACCAAAAGCTCCAAAACGGGCTAAAACGTATCGGAACAAGGTACAAAAATTAAAGTAAGTTAAAACTAACCAAAACGAACCGAATTTTGGCGACTAACCGAAACTAGAAAAAAAAACATTAATTTTGCTTATAACCGGTTCAAATAACTAAAATAAATTGGAACTAACTGAAACTAATCGAATGTTGATTGAACCACTAACCAAAACTAACCATAAGCACCAAAACGGGCAAACACGTATCGGAACAGGTTACAAAAATTAAAGTAAGTTAAAACTAACCAAAACGAACCGAATTTTGACGACTAACGCAAAACAAACCACAAACATTAAATTTAATTATAACGTATCGGAACCGGCTCAAGTGACTAAAATAAAATCGAACTTACTGAAAGTAACCGAAAGTTGACTGAATGACTAACCAAAAATAACTAAAAGCACCAAAACGGGCTAAAACGGAGGAAAAACGAAACTTCACGGCCGCCTACACAGTCGAGTAATGACGGATTTACTGACGTTTGAAGAAAAACATTGTTTAACTTCAGTATTTTAAATAAACTGTTACTTTGACAACGAATTTTGAATCGATAAAATTACCCAGTTTCCCATCCGCGATAGAAGAAGGATTTTTAAAGGATTGTTTCTATAAAAAAAAATTAGATTTTGGGTTTGTTTATTTTCTTTTAATTACAAAAAAATACGCGTTTGGTTGTCTCGGCCGCCCCCTTAATCGGCCGCATTTGTGCACGCACAACCTGCACACCCCTAAGAACGGCCCTGTTCTTCCTTGAGGATGAAATTTCATGCCTTAGACGTTTTATGACATTGGATAGAGCTAGTCGGTTATTAAAATTAATATTTTTGAACCTGGAGTCCAAAATTGTAGAGACAGCAGGCATTTGTCAGTAGATCTAAATCTGTTTTCAATTTCTTTTATTATTGCATGAGGTATAGGCATTTTCCGGCTGCCATCTGATATTCAGTTTCTTTTTCCGGTTGATTACGGATTGCGTGTTCCGATATATCGGTACACATTTATCGATATAAACATATTGATAAATTGTGGCAATATATCGATGTATGTCGATATGTCGTTGCCATTCGGACAACTCGAATAAGGCAAATCTCCTAAATAATTGTTTTTCAAACTGTATTGGTAGTACTTCTCAAGAAAAAATGCAATAAACGAAAATGTAACAAACGAGTTTAATTTTAAACTCTATTTTTAAAATCATTTATAGCAGTTAAGTTTTAATCTGATTAGAGGAAACTATTTTTTTAAACATTTATAGCATAAATATTTTGCTATAGTGAATATGGATTATCAATTAGGAATCTTAGGTTATGTTTGCCATATTATATGAAGCCATTCATAAATATAATTAATGGTTGTGTATTGATTAATTCGTTTCCTAATAAATGGAAAAACGCAATACTAATTATACCAA
>JAEQML010080644.1:0-11521 GCA_016904865.1 Pissodes strobi | reverse complement strand
ACTTGATATTAGGGTCAGACTGTTTATTATTGTCTGTTTTGTATGGATAACACTTATCTACGTCTTCTTTCAAAAGATGCATACAAATTTGACACTGTGCAGCAGCTTCCGAACAGTAACAATTAAAGTTGCAGCCCTCTACCCAGCCAAAAAAATTAAATAAACTCATCTCCGTGATTTGGCCAATATTTATTCGGACCCGGATTCCGCAAACAATCCAATTTGACATCTATGGTTATCATATCATGATCAGATAGAAAAAGATTCTTAATTACTTTTGTTGTATAGCAGTTTGCCAAATTGGTTAAAATGTTATCTATACAGTTATTACTTCTAGTGTTTTCTGTTATTGTTGTTGTAAAACCAAATGATAAAGTCAGATTATAAAATTCAGTAAAATGCCTGTCTTTCGAAAAAAACCTTAAGTTAAAATCACCCAGTATAACAACCTTTAATTGACTATTAGATAATTCTAAAAATAACTGTATCATTCTATCAATAAATACCTGGAAATCTCCCAGAGGAGATCTGTATATAGATATAATAATCATTTGGGCTTTGGTCATCCTTATTGCAGAAATTTCACAATGTTGTTCCTCCGATAGTCCACAAAGTTTGGGCAGATCAATGAATTGGTGATCTTGCTGGACAAATATAGCTGACCCTCCATGAATTTTTTTCTTTCTTGCGAAATATGATGCAAGGTGGTATCCGTCAATGTGCAGAGCTTCTATTTCTTGTTCACAAAGCCAGTGCTCACTAAAGGTCAAAACTGTTGTACGTTGTTTGTTCGCACATAAAAATGCTTCAAGCTCACCAATCTTCTGTCTTATGCATTGTATGTTAATGTGAGATATGGCAACAACTTGAGTTTCTAATTTGTCAACTGTGGACCGTCGATGAGGGGAAAATTCTGGTTTTGTAATCTTCCACCACTACGTCTAGCAGGCGAGTTGGTTTTGAAAGGTCTAACAATTGTGTATTTAGGCCATGTTGTTGGTTCAAATATTGTTTTTAGATCTGAAAAGGAGACTTGAACTTTAAAAGCTGAAATCTCAGTTGATTGTATTGTCAACTTCTCAATATGTTGGACTTTGATTTGAAGACTCTTCAGATGGTCCTTGAGTTGATCAACAGTTGTCTCCGGTCGTAGTCTTGACACAAATACAAACCGGCGGCTTTCCACTGCTGAAATGGTCATATTTCCTGTGCTGGCCCCAAAAGTGGTTCTATTTTTTATATTACCACTTTGGGGATTTTTTTGGTGCTGTATCTTGTTGAATGTTTTTTTTTCTGAGCATTAATTCCGTTCTTTGGAACCTCATCTTGGTTGGATATATCTAAGGAAATATAACTCTGCATTCTCTGTGATGTTATAGCCTGAGTTATTGCTCTCTTTACTTGATTTTTGTTAATTTGTATGATATTTGGAGCTGTGCTAATTGCTTGGTTTTTTGGAGAATTCATAGCCTTTCCAGTAGCATTAATCAGATTATTTTGTTTGTCAGCCATTGTCATGCTCAAGCAGTCAGGTTTGGGAATAGTGCATAGGGAACTTGAAGCCTTTGAAGAACTTTCAAGTCCAGAAATTCTTGAGGTCAAGGCTTTAAAATGTTAATGTGGAACTTAAAGGTTTGATTTTTCAAAAGAAAATTGCGCACAAAACATATAAACAGACTAAAGATGAGGCTGACTATAACCACTTCAGCCACCTTCGGAGGCAATGTCAACAGCTGTCCAAGCATTGCTTTGAACTCTTTACAAGTAGAGCTGAGAATTCCATAAATAATGATCCTAAGAACTTTTGGAACTTTGTTCACTCTAGATCAGGCTCTGGTACTGTGCCTCAAGTTATGCATCTTGAAGATGCTACAGCTCACCAGGGCAATGATATAGCAAACTTGTTTGCAGAGTTTTTTCCTCTGTGTATAATCCACAGCGGAATACCGGTCCAGGTGAGGCAGCAAGTACACATGACAACCTTGCTGTAATCAATGTCAGTGCCGTTGAAATCAAAAGAGCATTACATTCCCTTGATGTGAACAAGGGCAAGGGCCCTGATGGCATCCTCAACAGAGTTCTGAGGTTCTGCTCCCATACTCTCTACCACTCTTTGTATCTCATATTTAACCAGTCTCTAAAGTCTGGCTCTTTTCCCGAGGTTTGGAAGGTTTCGTACATTGCCCCTATTCATAAGGGGGGTGCGAGAAACAATGTCAAAAACTACAGACCAATAAGTATATTGTCAGCAATCCCAAAAGTTTTTGAACAATGCGTCATTGCAGTATTATCGGCCCATTTCCAAGAAAAGATATTATCTAGACAGCATGGCTTCACCCTTGGTCGCTCAGTTGATACAAACCTATATCTATTTACTAATACCATCTTTCAAAATTTTAATAAAGGGCTTGAAACACATGCCATATATACAGATTTCAGCAAGGCATTCGACAAGGTCAACCACTCTTTGCTACTGTCGAAGCTTTCCCATTATGGTTTTTCTGGTATCCTACTGAGCTGGATGGCTTCCTATCTGTCTGACAGATGGCAACAAGTCAAAATTGATGGTAATTTGTCCAATCCCTTTGCTGTAACATCCGGGGTTCCCCAAGGTTCTCATCTTGGCCCCCTCTTATTTATTCTGTTCATAAATGAGCGCGGTACTTTGCTCACTTGCGAATTCTTAATGTTTGCGGACACCTGAACCTTTTTTCCAGAATTGAACATTTCAATGACATGTTAAAACTCCAAAGAGGATATTGCCTTCGCATGGTGCCAGGCGAATGACATGACCTTAAATGCAGATAAATACAAATTTATGAGATTTAGCCGGCAATTAACTAGGGAGCCGGCTCAATACTCCATCAACAATATTATTCTTGAAGAGGTTAGTGTCATCAAAGACTTGGGAGTTTATCTAGATACTGAGCTGTCCTTCCACTCTCACTTTGATAACATCATTGATAGGGCTAACCGTATGCTAGGATTTTAGGAATGTGTTCGCACTTAAGACATTATATGTATCGTTTGTTAGGTCTATAGTCGAGTTTTGTAGTATTGTTTAGTGTCCTTACAACCAAATACATATTGACAGGTTAAACAGCATACAGAGCAAATTTCTGAAATTTTGCAGTCACACCCTTTCAAGGTCGGGTATGGCTCTCACCAGCTATCTGACTATGTCTTATCTTAATTTAAGTACAGTTGTGTTCATAAAAAAGTCATACAGCTATTTTTGCCTACTGTAAATCCGTCTTTGGAAATTTTCAAAATCTGACTGACAATTTCAAAATATGACTTTGACAGTTTGGTAAATAATAGGTTTGTTCTAGCATGATATTTCGGACGGTTTGAAGCCATCCGGAGTTTGCGCATAACGATATAAGCGTCGCTTTTATTGCTATGCGCAAACTCCGATGGCTTCAAACCGTCCGAAATTTCATGCTAGAACAAACCTATTAATATCGTTTGTCAGATCCTAAACAGTATTCTAATAATGACAAGACTTAATAATATTTAAAGGGCTCAAATAGTTGTATATTTGCAAGATGGTTTGCATGTACGAGACTTTGCACATATAATGAACGTAGATAAAATGACAATACAAAAAATCAAACATAGATGGGAAACCGAAGGGACAGTGGAAAGGAGAAAGCCACCCGGAAGAAGAAAAATTACGTCGCAAGCAGAAGACAATGCTTTAATAGAATATTTGGAAGACGACCCTTTTCAGATAGCACGGAATGCAATGGAACAAACCAATTTTCCGGCTTCTAGATCAACGGCCTGTCGGCGAATAAAACACTCACGATTAAAAAACTTCTTCGCAGCCCGGAAAATGTTTGCGAATCGAGAATAAACAGGGAATAGTTATTCTTGCCCTGAATAATATTTTAGGGGAAAACTGGGACACGGTAATATTTACCGATGAAAAAGTCTTTCAATCTTGTTTCAACGGTCATATCAGAGTGTACAGATCCCACAGAACCAGATTTGAAGAAAAATACATCAATAATTCTGAAAGGTCAGGGCGGTTTTCAGTGAATGTTTGGGCCTGGTTGAGTCATCGAGGTCTTGGAATGCATTGGATTATAGACGAGAGGTTTACTGCTATTTCTTATAGAAATAATTTAGAAAATATATTGTTACCTAGTGTTTCTGAACATTTTCCCGATCGCAATTTTATATTCCAACAGGACAAATGTCCGATCCATAACGCAACTATAATAAGGGAGTGGTTTGTTGAGGACAACATAGAAACTATGTTATGGCCCTAAAGAAGCCCCGACTTAAATATTATGGAAAACGTGTGGGGTTTAATGACCAAAAAAATATATAACACAAATTTCAGAACAAACGACAGACAAGAAGTACATAGCTTTTATAGAAGAATCCTGGGACGAATTGAGCAACGATCCTCATTTAATCAGAAATTTGTATAAGTCAATACCTAGACGGCTAAATGAGGTTTTAGAAAGAAACGGAGCTATGACCAAGTATTAGGACAAAAAAAGCAGTCGATATTATCAATTCCATTATTTTGTTATGCTTTAAGCTATGCTACACTTTTTGGATTTAATCCTAATATTTGCTAAAATTTAGTTATTGCTGATATAAATATTTTGTTTGAAAATTTGATTGTAAGGTTGTTTTCTTATTAAACTTATGTCTCTATGTGTTGCTTGTATGACTTTCTTTTGAAATTATAATTCATATAAGGCAGGTTTACATAGTAAAAATCGTGTATGACTTTTTTATGAACAGTACTGTACGTTAACAGGTAGAAGGGTGTATTACGATGTGTGCTTTGCATACAAGGTTTTAAATAACACCATAAAGAGCCCTGAATGCCTTGCAACCTTTAATATTCACGTTCCGGCTCGCCACACTCGCGGTCAAGCCCTTCTACATGTTCCTTACTGTAGAACGTCTTATTTACTTCATTGTCCAGTCAATAGAATCTCTACCAATGTCAATAAATATTGTGCTGAGCTTGATTATTTTAATTTTTCTACTGTGAATAAATTTAAACGGGCGGCTAAGTTAGCTGTATTCTCATAGTGCTACACATGTTTAAGCAGTTGTATAGGATTTAGGCTTAAATCATTAGCTTTAGTAATATGTGTACTCTGTAAAATGTATCTCACGTAAATAATAATAAATAAATAAATAGTTTACCCTGTACGCAAAATAAGGCTGGGAAAGACAAAACCATGAATAACATCTGGAATTAAAATCTCTGCAACCAATCGTCGTTGTTTGTATACAATTAGAAAAATTGCTACTGACACCGGTTTTTATTACTATTTTTATAAATATCGAACTATTATCGTCAAATAATTAAATGCACAAAGCAAAAGAATTATAGGGAAAGATTAGCTAATGCCTGAAACAAGCCTAGGGAACAATGGTCCATTGTTAATGTACTGAGGGAAAAGTCTAAAAATTCAAATGACCACATACCTATGAACCTTAATATGCTTAAATTCAAATTCAAAATGTGCTTTATTGTCTAAGACTTAAAATAATCTCATTGACAACACTACTAAACACTAAACAAAACCATAAGATTAAAATAACAATTATTATTTATTTATTTATTTATTTTTAAATATACGGCACTGCCATTTACAATAATGTATATACAAGTACAAATATTACAAAAATATTAAAACCATGATATAGGAATCCATACAATAACAAAAGCTTAGGTACAATTAATCACTACAAACATAACACTACACTTAGTCAAGAATTAAAAAATGTCAATCAGGGATGTAGAGCCAAAAATGAAATGAAATAGCAACAAATCATAATAAAAGTATCAAAGCACGGAAATTTTAGAAATACAGCTTTTACTATGCATCACATATGATTCTAAACATATAATTAAATAAAGCCAACTCAGTCCAAATCAAGCAACTGGGTCCAAAAAGACCTCATCCATGCTATAGTGAACCTTTCCAATCAGAAATTCTTTTACAGCTTTTTTAAAATGCTTTCTACAGCCAATTCGTCTTATGGAACCTGGTAGCCTATTAAACATCTTTTTGCCAGAATATATGACTGATTTCAGTGGACAGTATAGTAAGTTTCACAGTGAAATTATTAAAACGAGTTGCATAACTACACTGTTGTTCAATTTCCAATCGAAATTTTTCACGGACAAGACATACCGTTTCCAGAATAAACAAAAAGGCCAAAGTAAGTATCCTCAAGGAGAGGAACAGTGGTCTGCATGACTCTCTGGGCTTTTCCTTGCAGGCAAATCTCATTGGTCGTTTCTGCAAGACAAAAACCAATCGAAAAAGACAATCCCCACATTATCTCCCAAAACATATGCTAAAGCGAAGGCGTGCTTCAGTCAGTACACACTCTTTGCAACTTCGACATCCAATTCACAAGAGATCACCCTGATCGCATAGCAGCTCTGTGCAAGGCTCTTATTTAAAGACAAAACATGATCTGCAAACTTCAGTTTGTCGTCAGTATGAAGACCAAGGAATTTGTTGACCTGGAGGCTAGTTACAGGTTTGGTATCCAATAGAATATTTGTTAAAACACACGACATATGTTTACTTACGTTCAGTGTTAAATAGTTAGCATCACACCATTTCTTAAGAGTGATTAAATGACAATGATGCTTTAAAGCTGCAGATGATCCTTGTGCCACCACAATATAGTGGTGTCATCCGCGAAAACGGTAAAAGTTCCAGATATGTTCAAACAGGGCAGGTCATTGACATACATTAGAAGTACTAAGGGCCCGAGTACAGATCCCTGATGGGGAACACCCGCAGTGACTTTCAAATTCAAAAATGCTTTATTGTCTCGAATAAAATTCATTGACATAGCTGAGGAAAAAAAAGGTAAAAGAAACCTATGGACTAGTTATTAAAACCTACTGTCAATCAATGCAAACAACTTAATCAATGCGTAAGTAATTACAGACTATTCTTACACACTAATTTCTAATTTAAAATATCAAACAAGAATGACATAATTATCAAAAGCATAAAATGTTTACAGACAAGACAACATAAAAACACAGTGTCAAAAACCAAACAGTACAATAATTAAAATACATCTTTCAAGAACTCATCCACACCATAGTAAGCTCTTGCGCACAGTAGCTTCTTAACTGTTTTCTTAAATTTCGTTAGATTAGGTATTAGGTTTGTCTAATCCCTTGGGGCAGGTGGTTATACAGTTTCTTGCTATTAAATATTAGCGAGTTTCTAATTTTAGAGAATGAGGGTATTGGAAGTGAAATTTTGTGTGGACCCCTTAACCCGTACGCATGGTTAGTTACCAATTGAGGCTTGTGCTTTTTCATTTTGTTTGATTCCGTGTTGTTTATGCTGACACTCTAACACCTATTTGATAAGTAAAAGGCAAACGAATCCAAAGCTCTACCCCCTGAATTCATACCTTTTAAGTTTATTAAGCAGTACTCTGTGATTCACACAGTCAAAAGCTTTTGCGAGATCACAGAATACTGCTACAACAACATCACCCTCATTTAGTCTACAGTATGATGAATTCTCAATAATTTTAGCTAAGACTTTTAACTTATATGTAGTGTGTATCTATAGACCTCCAAGCTGTGATATTAATGTGTTTATAGATCGTCTTGAAAAGCTTTTGTCTAGGTTACCTGTTCGATCTAACATTATTCTAGCAGGTGATTTTAATATAAATTTTATTGATGTGGGATCTTTGGCCACACAGTCGCTTAATAACCTTTCAGAGTCTCTAAACCTTAAAATGCACGTCTGTAAATCTACTCGGATTACACAGTTATCTGCTACTACAATAGACTATTTTTGTTCAAACCTTGAAGATGATAAAATTTTAGACTGCAACACTATCGCTTCAGGATTGTCTGACCATGAAGCAGTGTTACTTACATGTTCTACAGATTCAGGTGCAAAATGTAGGAAAGCTAGACAGGGTAGAATTTACAGTAAGAATTAAGAAAAACTATAACAAATATAAAGAAAATTGTAGCAGGATATTATGGTCAGAGCAGACAATCGAATTGAACAGTTTCACGCCTTTTTAACTAACGCTTTTAACAGGGCATTTTCTCTACAAAATCTTAAGGTTAAAGATAAAAACCTTGGATTACTAGGGGTATAAAAACATCAGCAAGGAATTTAAGATCCTTACATACCATAAGAAAGTATCACAATAATAATCAGTTTTTTGTGCCATATTTTAATCATTACAAACGAATTTATAGAAAGGTTATTAGGATGGCAAAAAAAAATTATTATAGAGGGAAGATTGAAAGTGCAAAAAATAAAACAAAAAATAATTGGGAAATAGTTAACCAATTAAGAGGTAAAGCCAACTTATTGCAAAGTAATACTGAAATTGATCCAAACATTCTTAATAACTTTTACTGCACAATAGGGGACAAATTAATCGCAAATATAAATTCAAAAAAGGATCCCATGGATTATCTAGTCGATACTAACGTTCCTGAAATTTTTTTTCTTGAAAGCACAATGTGGAAGAAATAAAACAGATTCTTAAAGAAATAAAAAACAAGAATTCCGCAGGTTATAATGGAATCTCTGCAAGAATATTGGAGTGCTTGCTTCATTTTTACCTTGTAATTGATTGCCTTTGGCTCCACAAATGATTACGCTTGTTTTGATTTGTTATAGAGCCTCTTCGGCTCTGGCTCCAGGATGTAAACAGCACAAGTGCTAGTTTAGTGACCCTAATGAATTAGCTTATAATTATTGTCATCTTGTCAAAGTCAGTTCAAAGCTTGACAATCTGCAAGAGCTTTTTACTGTTTTATTGCATTTGCTAACCATTTTCATTTTTAGTTTCTTTTATTCTTGAAAACGATAACAGACTTGCTTATCGAATCGTCGAGAATATCTAGCTAATTCATTAGGGTCACTAAACTAGCACTTGTGCTATTTACATCCTGGAGCCAGAGCCGAAGAGGCAATCAATTACAAGGTAAAAATGAATCCTCCACAACAATATAGAACATATCTTAACCATTCATTTGTTGTGGGTGAATTTCCAACGTGTTTAAAAGGTGCCGTGGTTGTTCCGTTATTTAAGGGAGGTGATATAGGTGATCCTTCCAACTTTCGTCCCATTTCCCTTTTATCCACGCTTTCAAAGGTCACTGGAAAAATAGTCAAGAAGAGATTAATGATTTTTTTGGAAAATAAAATATTAAACCCTGTTCAGTTTGGTTTTCTTCCCGGTAAGAATACAGATGACGCCATTTTCTCTTTGCTCCATCAGGTTTACCTAAATATGAATGGCGGCGAGGCTGTTGCGGCAATATTCTGTGGTTTTTCGATAGCATTCGATTGTGTGGATCATGGAATATTGCTGCAGAAGTTGAGACGCTATGGGTTTGGAGAGATTACACTAAAGTGGTTTTCTACGTATCTTGAGGGTAGAATGCAAGTGGTGAGAGCTGATGGCGAAAACTCTGATCAATCACTTATTACCAGAGGCGTAGCACAAGGCTCTGTTTTGGATCCCATTATATTTTTGTTGTATCTAAATGACTTAGCAGCTTTAAAAATTCAGGGGTCGTTTACATTTTTGGCTGATGTTACCAGTCTTCTTTGGCATGTAAAGATAGGGACGACCTGAAAATAATTGTGAAGTTAAGCTTTGGTGTGATGTAAACTTACTTTGCTTTAATATAAATAAAACCAGCATAATCACATTTGGATTTGGCTTTAAAGATCTGTATCTAGATAATAAAATTGTAGAAAATAAACCCCTTACAAAATTTTTAGGTCTTACCATAGATAATAAACTTAAATTTGAAGATCACATAAAAGCACTAAGTAAAAAGTTATCTGCTGGTTGCTTTGCAATTAAAATAGTTTCTAATGAGCTTAGTTGTTCTACGGCAAAAATGGTCTATTATTCACTATTTGAGTCCCATCTGAGATATGGTATTGCTTTTTGTGGATTCACTAACAATCAACTGTTTAACACAATATTTGTTTTACAAAAGAGGGCAGTTCGTTATTTGTGTAGAGTTGTAAGCCGGGAACACTGTCAACCACTGTTTATTCGGGAAAAAATTTTAACTGTGTATCTTTTTTGATATAACAGCCTTTTTATGGCGTGGGTTATATTAATTTTTTTTTGTGTTTTACTTACATTTTAGGATAGTTCCTAATTTATTATGTTGTTTAGATAGTAGACCTGTTTGTCAAATTGTTATAACTTGCTCGTTATTTACATTTTTTATTGTTTTTGATAGGTACTTACATAATTAATATGCTTACTTTTAAGTACATGCTTTGTCAATAGAAATATTTTATTTTTTTGACAATAAAGTATAATTGACTATGACTATGACAATACAATGAATGTAAAAATGGGAGTATAGCATCATTCGTGCTCATGGAATTTAAAAAACCGAATTGTGAAGTATTAAGCAATTCAAGTTTCTCAAGAAAAGCCAACATACGTTTCTTAACTCCCTCTATGACTTTTGCTAGAGTTGGCAACATTAAAATGGGACGGTAGTTGGAGCGAGCGAATACATACATACTCAACTTGATAATATACACAGTTATCGAGACTTCGAAGCAAAAACGTTGACTTACATAGCTTTTTAACCAAGGAATCAGTAAGCGAATCCCATCGCAACTTCTGACAAGCCGCATCACTCGGAAAAGCCCCATCACTACAACCTATTCGCCCCAAGGAACAGAACACTATTTCATACAGAAACCTCCCTTAAATTCATGAGTTGATCTAAATTTTGTGTATGAACCTATTTTTTTCTAGTTGTGATAAAAATTAAGTATGGTAAATTGGGTGTTATTTATAAGCTCCTTATTTTTTTGTGTGTTTCTTTAGTTTCAAATCTCTTATGTAATTTTATATTGTCTATATTGCAATAACAACAACGACGATGTAAACAAATACTACTTGTGAATTGGAGGTATGACATATCTTTCAAACAGGAATGCGACAGGTGATTTTAAAAAAAAGTGATGAAAATGTAAAATCTGATATTAGACTAAGCAACACATGTATAGCACAGGAAAGTATTCTGGGTCCAATTATGTTCATTATTTAAATAAATGATCTTCATCTGTCTATTAACAATGGCTCTTTAACGATATGAACAAATTAATTGTGAATGATTCTAAAGCAGATTTAATTATTTTTAGAACTAAACAACTAAATTTAACAATACCTGAATATGATGAAATAAAAGCAATCGCAAACACTAAATGGAGGTTCACAGAAATGCGTTCCTGGTTCCTGGATTGAAATAATAATGTAAATAAAAGATGCTTAAAATTGGATAGTATTGGTTATAGCTTTAGAGTACTAGCAGAATACATGAGCATCTTAAAAAGCTATTTATCACGCAAATTTTGAATCAGTTCTGAGATACGGCATTTTTTTCTGGGGTTGTAATTCAAACATTTAATCTCTCTTTGTCGTCCAGAGGAAAACAATCAGGTCAATAAAGCATATGAAATTCAGCGAGACGTGCCTA